>CP136064.1:192990209-193057155 GCA_032622095.1 Siphonodentalium dalli
CGTGACTTACATCACAAACATTATGACAGACCAATGGAATACTAGGGAACTGTGATATGAAAAATAATTTCTCAATATACTGAAACATGTTTGTTCTATACGCGTAATGTGCCAATTATGAAGATTATTAATTGTTATTATAACATTTTTTTAAAATTTAGATGTCTTTATTAATTCCTTAGATATATAAGCCACGTTTTTATGTAGCCCATACACACCACGTGGCAGGGATAAGGGTGTTCTTTTTGTCTGAAATAAAAGGATTATTATATATTGTACATATGTTGTTCCATAAAGCCCTTCTTGGTAATAGGGTGGTCTGCTCTACGTCATTGTGGGAAATTATTACAAGATACAACATACAGAGGCTCATACACACGGCAAACAGTCCCTATATTCTAGGACATATATAAACACTATATAGCAATATATGCCGTATGTATTGGAACCTATGTGTATGGCATTGCCCCCACTTTTCTGTATAGGCATGGTAATTTTCAAATTCTAAATTAGTGACTAAGGAGTTAATGATCAATACGTTCACGAACATAAGTCCAGTATAGGATTCAATATTGCCCATCTATTAGAATATGTATCATTATCCAGAAGAAAAAAATCAGTTATCCAGAGAAAAAAAAATCAATTATAACATGGAACACTTTTTGATATCAGTATGGTGCATCTTCGAAAAAGTACAAAAAACTTACTACAACGGATAAAAAAATTCGAGGACTTGTATGTACAAGTCCTCGAATTTTTATCGAAATAGGGAAATTGTATGGTACACCATCGATAAATTGATAGATCGTGTGTCTATTGTGAAGAGATATATTATAATAAACATTGAATATTTATTATGTGTTACATATCCAGCTTGACAAGAACAGTGAATATCCGAAATTATCGAACAATTTATCTCAAAATCGACGCCATGTGCAGGTTCATTTTTCATCATGCTTCGGTGGTAATTTGTACGTGGTAATACATTGAAACTGAATGTATGTAGCCTTCACTAAAGTACTTGTATCCTTGCTGTCGCGATTTCAATGAAGTGCGAGTCGAATTGAAGAAAAATCCAGCGAAATTTGGTGGTAAGTCCACCAAATTTGAAACACGTCAGACATATCGGCGTGTGATGTCTAACCTGCTATAATTCAGTCTGGCAATTTATGGCAGGCGTGGTTATCGCCGCTGGGCAGTAGCGTGAATTAAAAAATATTCCATGTCCTAAAAGTTTTAACTGACACTTACATAAATATGACTCCCAGATTTGTTAGCACACAACTCCGTATTATGCGGTACTTCGTCCTGGCAATACACATTAATTTTGTCAATTGATGAAAAAACACCATCAATCAATTTTAACAACGGCATCCTGAAACTTTAGTCTTGATAAACATTGCATTTGTATAATAGTGGACATTACCACTGAAGCACGTGATTGTGATGTATATGATTGATGTGAACCACATTTTTTTCAACTACTGTATCTGGTGGCCTGACTATATTGCATGTTAATTTGGTAAAATCACATGTAGCTACGATAGATTACATGTAAGAGCCAGGCATATATGATAGCCATTTAGTTCCACCACTGTGAACATTTGAGGTAAATTGTCAAACTCTCTATAGGATCCAACGTTAGTTTTGTTCGCAACTGTGGTACTGTACCAGCGGAGACTTATCTGACGACACCATTCTCAAAAATACATTTCAGAGTCATTAAAGGTACTCAATCCGATAAAACTCCTCTCAATTACTATTTCAATGGCTTCGGGGGTCAAAAATATTTGATTCGAGTCGAGGAAGTCTCAGATTTGTTAGATATCAATTTTAGAATCTATTATTTTTCATTATCGGGAATACTTTCTGGCCCAGATCTCAGTCAAAATTGCGTTATTATTACCACTTGATTTTAGAGTTATCCATCCTTGTCTGTTTGAATAGAGTTTTGGTGTACAAATCTCGAGCAGGATACGAAATTGACAGCAATTATTAGTACTTATCTCGAGAACATAACAAATTTCAAAAATCAATATCTAATAACTCTGAGCTTTGTTTGATGGGTTCCTCGACTCGAATCAAATATTGTTTACCCCCAAAGCCAAATAAATAGTAATATAGGACCCTCTGGTCGGATTGTTGTTGTTGGAATCTGTTGAGATGCGGACCCTCTGTTCGGATTGAGTACCTTTAATATCTGTATAATCAGGAAACGCTCTTTAATTTTTTTAACCGTCCAAACAATTTGTTTCCACTAAAATGTCAGACTGGAACAAGTAGACCCTGAAAGGAGACCGCCATATTTGATACTTTTGTTAATTTCAACTCGCACAGTCCACCAGAAGGTTAGTTATGAGGATTAATATTTGTATAATAAGCAAACGCTCTTTAAATTATTAAAACAGTCCAAAAACCTTTTTTTTCCAATAAAATTTCAACTGGAAACAGGTAAACTCTGAAAGTAGACACGATATTGATAAATAAACCGTTCGCATGTCGTCTTAGACAATCCGAAATGGCGCGACCGTTGTTTTCGACCAAAGGAATCTGACTTGTGAAATCAGCGAGGGTGGGGGTAGGGGTAGCTTTTCTGCGATATCTTTACCAAAAATCGATGTATCGAAGTTTTGTTTGTGGCATATGATCAAGATATCCTTGTAGATTGTTCATGTTCGTCCATATGTGATATAGCTCAATTTAAGAATATACAATACCTTACTATATGGGAAAGAAAATTGAAAATGCAGTCATAAATGCAATTCGTCTGATGATTTTTGATAAAATTCCACATTAAGATATGTAATTAAGTAATTTGTGGCAAGATCTCCCCATCTTTTTCGATTTCCAAGAACAAAGAAAGCCACTTACCGAACTTGCTATGCGTAATAGCATGTTTTTATTACCAGGTGGACGGGAAAAAAATAGAGGGGTACACAATCAAAAGCCCCACACAAACCTGTTTCCACTAAAATATCAAGCTGGAAACAGGTAGATTCTGAAAATAGACACACTGGTGGTATAGAAACTGTTCTCATATCGCTTTTAACATTCCGAAAACGCGCGACCATTTTTTGCGACATAAGGAATCCGACTATAGTCTATAGTAGACAAATAATAATGATCAGAGGCTAAATAACTAATTTATTGATACAAAAAAGTGTAGTATCTCTTGATGCAACTACATACCATGTCGTGAAAGATAATCATATTTGTGAAAACATGTGATAATCGAGATAATATCATGCATTATCTTAGAGGGGGTCTCTTGTAGTCAAAGGAAAGCATTTTTGTGTTAATATAATTCGCTACATGCGTCTGCAATGCTGGTAGGGATACGAGTTAACGTGTTGATAATGACCAACATCTCCCATGCCAACATTCAAGCATGAGAAAATAAGTTGGCATACATTTCCTCCTACAAAATTCACTATCCCTTGTGATTGTGCTGGAAAGCTGCATAGGTCATGGGGCTGTCATGCAATGTCCAGCTTTAGAGATACGGGTTTGATACCCAATAAACCTTAAATGGTGTTGCACGCAAATGGACAGTAACCTAATTTATGTATCTGGACAAGTTGTTGTTTTAATGTAACAAGATTTTCATTGACTCTCTAAGGTGTTTCTTCCAGTACTCGACTTGACACTGATAATGTCATGATATAGATGCTGATATCAACGTGAAAAACAAACCAAATAACCAACATTGCCAGGTCTGAACCGATGGCGTGCATATGACGTCTTGTTATCATGCTGGGCTGATGCTCTCGGTCTAAATTCCGAACCGAGTATCCAGTCTTATATTGCTGTTATATTATCCTCAAAAACGTAAGTTCCCCTATCATATAATACACAGCATCCAATGCTGTTCACCCAATAGTATTGCAATTTTGAACGAATTGAGAACATAGTAAATGCAGCACATTTGTGGAGTTACAAATGCCCCACACATTGTATCACTCGCAAATGTGGCTTTCCTCTGATGTTTTATTAATGCTCTGATGTAACTTAATTCTAAAGATTACTTAATCTGGCCTGTGATGACTGAACAAAAGATGTAGCATATAGATACCGGACGTCCCATTAGTAATATACCAAACATATCATCCACATCCCATCTTAGATGACGGAGATACATGAATGGGTGTATTTACACTCTAAGAAGCACAAATTCATGCTGCCTCGTGAGCACACTAAAGGTCATTCAAACATGACTGTAAATCCCATAACTCAACGAAAACAAATGAACGTTTCTCACATGGTTGTTCATTACGGTTGCTAGCTCATTTACGAAATGGTCAATACATTCGACCCCCCCCCCCCCCCCGAATATTATCGCGAAATCTCGACACTGGCATCTCGAGATCTCGGCATACGCATCTCGAGATCTCGACATATGTTCTTGAGATCTCGACATACACATCTTGATATCTCGAAATATTTTTTCGAGATCTCGACATATATATTATCTCCAGATCTCGACATATTATCTCGAGATCTCGGGATATTTTAACTAGATCTGAGATACATCTATATATAAGTGGATGTTTACAATACAGCATAGCATAGCATAATGTTCCTGTGTGGCATGTGAGATGAGAATTTCGTTCAAACTATCGCTCAATCTCGTTTATCCAAATTTCAGATTCAAAATGTATACCCGTTGACAATTATGGGTTTGGAACATCTTAATTATTTGGTTCCAAATCGGACGTGAATATATTCAAAAACCGATCAGTCTCATCTTCGTTTATTATATCGGCTCAATGTCGCTTCAGGTCCGAATGGAATACGTTAAATGGAGCTGATCACTCGGGAACGCACATGGACGCACCGTCCCATTCATGGAAGGGAGCACAAAGACAACACGAGGTGCCTGTGAAGAAACTAATCGGTCCCGGTGTTATCATAGACGTCAAAGAGCACGCCAAAAACAATCACGACTTCCAGGTAGAAGTAGAACATCTGCAACAATGGGAGGAAAAGCACGGACGCATACCTGACAACGCAATTGTTCTGATGAATTCGGGCTGGGAGTCACGGTACGACAACAAGTCACTGGTCTTCAACACGGATAACCTGAATGATAGTCGTTCTTACCACTTTCCTGGATTTGGTGTTGAAGCTGTTAAGTGGCTGCACACAGAGCGCAACCTGGATATGTTTGGCACGGACACCCCGTCAACTGAATATGGACAGACATCTATGTTTCCGGTTCACAGATACACCGGCAAGAACAACATTCCTGGTCTGGAGAATGTCGCCGGGCTCGACCAACTCCCTCCTCGGGGAGCAACAATCTTTGTTGGCACAGTTAAATTTTTTCAAGGTTCCGGGTCCCCTTCCAGGGTTCTTGGAGTTTTCGATTCAAGTGTTATGAACACAGCCAGTAGTGTTGTTGCACTGTCTGCTGTCAATTTGTTGTCAATCGCGCTGGCCATGCTATTCGTGAGATGAGATGGTTCATATTTATCTTGCATATATATGTGACCCGCCATATCAAATCCAGTCGGAAGTCGGGATTTTTTTACCCTGTGCCAATGCATTCTCTTATATATTCGAGTCGACCATATGTCGCCTCGCATATATAAGAGAAAGCATTGGCCTAACAATTTTTTACAATTTTAATAATTTGTTCTTGTATTCTTTAACAATTTTATAATTTCACCCATACAGAGCCCCAGACATACATGAGCAGACGACACTCTTCTATATTCTTCTATATATGTGTGGGGCTCCCTGCAGGGTAATGGATGTTTTTTATTTTATGTCCTAAAAATTGTAAGAAACATTTATTTAAAAAACATGATAAAAAAATGTTAGGCTAATGCATTCTCTTATATATGCGAGGCGACATATGGTCGACTCGCATATATAAGAGAATGCATTGGCACAGGGTAAACAAATCCCGACATCCGACTGGATTTGATATGGCGGGTCACATATTTGGCCAGTTTGTGAATATACCTCCTTATAGTGACTCTGTAATCACTTGAATCAGGTTCGGTCCCAAATCCAGTTATCGTGGTTATACGCCCGTTCTCGGTGTGCACTTTTTCTGCGCTGCTGAATTTCAAAACAAAATTGAACACATTTCTATTAATTCTTTATTCCACAAAGTATACCAGATATTGAGTCATAGTTGGTCGCAACCATACGAAAGTTATATTCGAATACTGGAACGAAATGTCATTATTTTCTTATATAGACATCCCCATCAGAATTTTCGCTTGTTATTGTTGCACGGTGTTAATCATGCCCCGCGATTGAACACAAACCATATATAGTGATATTTGAAGAACGGAGCATTTATTTCAGTCAAAGATTACAACACCGGGTACATAATGTTGACAACGGTAGTGATTTTGGTGCACAAATAAATGGTCAGTTCAACTGATAAATGAATATACATAATATACAAGCATCGTTAACGCCACCCAACAATGAGAATGAAAGACTATCAATGACAATATAGCTCAACTTGGAGAGGGGATAATTTGGCAGATTTGTTTGCATTGCAGTTAATGAAATGACATAAAAAAGGAAAAAAGTCAGATGCTTACCCAAAGAGCCATAAAAAGTTTTGGATCAATTGGATGAAAATGTTGAGATTGTTGACTGTAGGACATGCCGAATTATTTTGTCATTGCAAAGAGTAAAATTCAAGATGGCTGCCAGCGGCTATCTTTTTCACCGAAATTTATAAAAAATAAACAAAAATTAAAAACGATGGCTCTCATCTAGTGGTCGCCCCGAAGATCCATTTGGAATTTGGTGGCGATCGTATGAGGGGTGTGGTCTGTAGGATGTGCCAAAGGATTTAGTAATGCAAAGAGTAAAATCCAAGATGGCTACCGGCGGCCATGTTTTTTATCGAAAATCGTGAGGTGATCCTAAACATGCCTGTAAATTTTCAAAACATTTATCCGATAAATACGGGCTGCAGGGTGTGCGATGGATTTAAATTTGAAACCCATTATGGTTGCATGCTGGTCGCCATGTTTTTAAACGAATTTCGTAACAAATAGTTGGCGCCCAAGGATCTAAAGGTCACCCTGAAGATCCATAAGTTGGTGATGATCGTATGAGGGATCTAGCCTGCAGCTGTTGTCATACAAAGAGTAATATCCAAGATGGCGGGTGGCGACATTGTTTTTCATCGAAATTCATTCAAATTCGATAGCTCCATCTAGAGGTCATTCTAAACATGCATGTCTGTATATTTAAAAACAAAATTTGGTGATGATTGGATAAGGGGTGTGGCCTGCATGTAGGGTACGCCAAAGCAAATTGATGACGGATCATGGGCGGACACACGGACAACGGACGCGCGCAAACCCGCGACAATAGCTCAAACTTGACTTCGTCAAGTTAAACTAAAAATAAAAAACTCTTGCGGCGAAAATGTATAAAAAAGTGATGACATTTCTTCTAGTATTCGATTAGGAATTTCACATATATATAGGTGCTGTTTCATAACAACACGGGACCTATATGTTGGTAGAAATAAAGAAGTACTATATAATTAAATTGAATTACGCTCCATTTTACACACATAACGGGAGTATAACTACCGATATCCGATTTTGGGACCGAACGGCATAGTGTGATGTAATACTGCATGCAACTGCAACTGCAACTCTCAACAGATATCCTGATATCCTCGTGTGTGTTACATATATAGCTTGTTTGTTGTGTACGTTTGTTAGTTGATAATACTGTCCCTTCATAGTCTTTCGGTGCTTCAACTCAATCTATCCGTTGCGGATTTGCCAAGCTACAAGTCTTCAGTGTCATACTGTATACTAGTTCAAAGTTCTGCCCATTTCCTTTCAATAATATGGCCAGAATCACAAAAGAGGTTCTCCGCAAAATTCCATACTGCAACTTTAAAATGAATTTGTCATGCCACATACGGAACTGGGACAAACAAAATAGAACGTAGTTGTCAATTAATTAACTAACACGTATAATAACCAAGTGAGTCACAATTTACTACCTTGTCGGATAACGCAGAGAATAATGTTCGGGATATATGTAAAAAATTAACTTTTTACAAATTTGGTTGCCATTTTGGAAGCCATCTTGAGCAATTTGGTCTATAAACACCGTAGTGTGACACATTTAAGATAGACCAAAACAATAAATACCTTTGATACCAACGATAGTTGCATTTTACTTAAAACAATTGTCCAACCCTGAAAAGTGAATTTTTGCCGATATTTATGTCAAGTTTGTGAGAGAAAAATCCAATATTTCTGGTGATGTCAGTGGTGACAATAGAAACAATGATCCATGGTGCATCCGACATGTTAGTATTCAATGTATATAATACAGATTAGCCAATTGTATATATCAACCACAACTTGTAAGCCATTGCAGTACGCCCTGGGGCAATATTTACCATTTTTTATATTTTCGGCGGCCATTTTGGAAATTTTCTACACCAATTTCATTCCCATTGAAGTAAAACATCCGTCCAATAAAATAAAGCACATAGTTGTTGACATTCTATTAACAGCTTGTGTGGTTTGTCGTTAAAATGACTGTCAAAATCGTCTTGCCAAAAAAATCGAAAATTTCACCCCTCTTTTTCAAATCCTCTTTCTGTATCTATTACGGAACTCTCGTCAATGGAAAATGTCTTAAAATGACGCTATTATATCACGCTTGATGACTGTCTCAAAAACATTGCCATTTACTAATGATTAATGTGAAGAAAAATGGAAGATATGGTGAAATATTAATTAAATTTCCTATTTTCGTGCATATGACGTCATTTTTCGGCGGCCATTTTGAATTTTTTTCGAAATTATTTGCCGTCATTTTGAAGAAGGACGTCATACCAACAAAATGGCATACATTTTGTCTGTGTCTTTTGCTAACAACCGATCTATTACAACGATTAAATACAGCTGGTCGGAATTAGAGGAAATGGCGGCCATCTTGGATTCAAATGGCTCTAGCACCTAGTAGGGCCACCTTTATTTTTCGGTGAAATCCGGATTCTTTATCTGGATACCATAGGGAACAGTCAAAATAAGGTTATTTGTAATCATCGGTGGGGGGGTGCAGGTGGACCTTATTGGCTCCCCGACTGCCAACAAGACCATATATATACACACATAGAATGACCTGAAATTTAACAAACTAGACCTATATAATAGATAACTACTACATTACATTGCACTACAATACATTATATTATTCAGTGCTGTAGTTAGTGTAGTAATAATAATATGCATCTGTAATAAGTCCATTCTCAGCAAAACGGTGCATGCGTGTCGCCAACAGCTAGACATAAAAATAGCAATGCTACAGCAGATTTTTTGCGTCATGGAGAACGATATCACAATGCTTAAAGACTACAATTTGACATACAGTTCCATTGTTATGTTTTTGAGGTGTGAGTCGATTAGATGTGTGCCAGACTGTAACATACGTTACCGTCGCCAGAGCGGGATCGTGGTTTGGACGGTTCTCCTTATCCAACATTTTGCAAATATCAACATTCTATGTATATTTTTCAAATAAAAATGTCATATTGTGTCAATTTAACAAATTAAAATGCATACTGCGTTTGAATATAGAACGTATCAGTGCCGTAAGTGAGTGTCGCCGGATTTGCATCAAATTGGTACCTCGAATTCGGACTGATCATTTGTAAGCGTATGGGCTCGAAATGTACCACAAAAGCAACCAAAACCATACTTGATATGGTCTTTCCCAAATGACCCAATACCCTGCCCGATACTATTTGATTCAAAGCCACAATGACTCGCGTTTGGGATAAAACGGCTGGTTTGTTTTAAGCATGTAACATACGTTACCATACATTCTGAAGCTAACATATATGATATGTCCTATTCTTGTCCTTCGTTAATTGGACACCAGTGCCGGCATTGGAAAAATGGTATAGATAGATGATGATCTGTCTTTGAGTTATTTAGTTTGAAATGTAGTAATGTAACATACGTTACTGTAACATACGTTACAATGTGATGCTTAGAATTGTCCGATAATACTACTGCCTTAAGTGCCAATTACAGAAAAGGTAAGTATTGCATATCGTTGGAACCGGCAAAACATTCACTTTCTGTTGAGCACAGAAGTTAAACGTTTGGGCCAATTACAGCGCAGATATGAGGTAATAACCGATCGATACAAAACCCTTTTAACCCAAAATCTCACGCCGGTAATGTTACGTATACACTGTTCTATGCTATGTTGTTACATATGCAACAGAATAAATGAGAGATCCCCACTCAAAAATCGCAGCCGGTATGCTAGTTTTGTACTTATATTATATATCCGCATTTTGCAAACCTGTGATATAGCGCATTATAATCCTCACAAAGAAGGTGCAGTTCTGAGCATGGAAGTATTTTTCAGAAGTAATATCCTATCTCAAACTATAAGTCACTTAAAGTTATAGTGTGCTATGTCAAAAAATCATGAAATAGAAGGACCTCCGAAGCCATTGAAATAGTAATTGAGAGGAGTTTTATCGGATTGAGTACCTTTAACAGTCTTTTCATGTCGTAACATGATCGTGTTTATGTTATATGAATGAATAGGCCAGGCAAATATGAACATAGGTGTCGCCTGGAGAGGGAATTTATCAGACCTACATTTTTGGTTAGCGTAAATACTAAACTTTCGGAATCCGTATGTTGGATTTGTCAGATAGGCGGACTTTTTTCTCACCGCGTGGGTTTCTTGAGGCACCCGATAAAAAAAAATATTCGTCCAATTTTGATACATGAGGGTGGGGCGATAACCAGAGTAGGGTAAAACATGTAACCATTGAATCTCGGAATTGCAGTCATGATGTCATGTGACGTCAAATAATATTTTGGGTGAGACAAATATGATGATTCACGCACAGCGTTGTCTTTCGTTTCTTTTAAATCATAAATTAAGACGGGTATGCCACATTGTTTTATACCATGGGAAACAATTGCCAATTGGCTATATTTTGATATATAACTTATCGCTGCAGGCCGCATTATTTTTTATCAGAGGCAGAAAAATTAACCCTCCCCCCTAAAGTTAAGATGCCCCATGATGTGGTATAAGGCACACAGAACTCACGGTTACATGTCAATAGGCTTAATTAACACAACGGCCGTTGAAAGTCTGCTGAAGAATGTAATAATATATAAGTTTCTGTCTACAAACTCGAACATTAACGTAGAAACAATATATTATTTTTATCCCCAGACCCGAAAATTTAATAAATTTTAGAATTTTTCCTAAAAAAATGATATAAAACGCGTTTTTTTATTTTCTGGAAGGCAAATAAAAAGAACAGAATTAGTAAGGGTGGAGATGATTGGTGTATACGGCAATTTCATTCCGCCTTGGATTAAATAATGACATACTAACCCAAAATGGCTGCCAATATGGCAGCCGCAATATAGGTGGAAATTGTGAAATATGTAAGAACGCACAATTACTTGCTTAAATGGTTTACATAACAAAGCGGTCGTTGATGAACTGCTAAACTATAGTTTAAGGCATATATCCCGATCTATAAACTCGAACAATAAAGTGAAATTATTACACAATGCACCTCCTGGCATAAAATTTTGATAAACTTTAGGCATTTTTCTCCAAAAATAAGCTAAAGCCATTTTTGTCATCTTCTCGGAAGCCATAAAGCGCAGAATGTAGCGTGGTGGAGATGTTTGGGGTGTACGATAATTCAATGTCATTTTTGGATTACAAAATGGCTTACTAACCCCAAGATGGCTGCCAATACGGTGGTCAGAATAAATGGTGAAATATGTAATGTTTCACTTTTATCTCTCACACAAGCCAAAGTATTATATTCATGTTACTCCGGGATATCATCATGCGCAATTCTATTTAAAATTGCTACCTGAATGGTGCCCATTATTGTCGAATCTTGCATTCATTAGCATTCGTGCTCAAGTAAACCGTGTCCCTTGAAATAGGTGGCAATTTGAGCGAGTTATTTACAGATGAACAGGATTGTTTAAAACGAAGAACCGAGTAACAGAAATACATTGATGCCTGATGCCAGTCACCTTTGACATAATCAATATGAAATTACCCGACAATAGAAGGTCAATCTTTCTCAATGAATATTATTCCAAGTGCTACCAAATATGATGGTACATATGAGGTGGATATATATGTCGTGGATACCATTATCGAAGTCTGGGCTAGACGAGGTTGATGCGGGTTCACACCCCGACTATGTTGGGCGAAAATTGGGACCGATTTTAAAGCTAGATGTGAGATAAGGAACATCTCATTGTGCCATCCGATAAATACATGACAACTTCGATAAGAAATTATAATTTGTTCACACTCACTGAAGCAACTACTTTTGAAGCAATGATTTCGATTCTGAGTCAGTGCCTCCATTAATCTGTTATATATACAATGCACAATTGCTGTACAATAGCTTATACCCACAGAAGACGGCCGTGCTAACACAGAGTGAATTTTTCCAGACCCTAAATCACCATCGCCGCTTTAATTGACTAGTGTCCAATAACGCGAAGAAGATGAGATTCAGAAAAAGACAGCGCTCGTCGTACAAAATTAGTTCAGATTTTGCATCTTCCGAAAAATTATCAGTGATAAACATAAGATTAGTCATGTCCAGAATGAGAATCCCTCCTGTGTTTCTAACTTAATTATGCAGTTTCTGTTGAACAAGATCGCCACGAAGGACCGCTTTCTTTGCAATTTGTGAACGCGATAACCTTCAGAAATATCAAATGTTGT
This sequence comes from Siphonodentalium dalli, assembly GCA_032622095.1. NCBI lineage: Eukaryota > Metazoa > Mollusca > Scaphopoda > Gadilida > Siphonodentaliidae > Siphonodentalium > Siphonodentalium dalli. The sequence continues at coordinate 193,002,972 of CP136064.1, forward strand.
TTCCAACTTGGTGGAAAAGTAAACTTGTTGAGTTATGTTACATCTAAACTGGTCATATTCAGACCAGGAGACCTGCTGCTGTTGCAAGTACCATTGGTGTTTGAAACGTAAAACACATGTCATTTATGTATCAATCGGGTTGTATTCAATATTCGTATTTACAGGCAACTCCGGCGGAAAACAATTTGGCGAATAATTCATCGTCCCCATATCGTCCCGATGTTACAAAGACATATGCATGTATTCCCCACACACTGTTCAGTAAATGCTAAACTACGGCTATCGTGTCCAGTTACTGATTTCGATCAGCACAATCGGGGTTGTTATGGATGAGTTATCGTAGATCAGATTCTGGTCTGTAACCACGCCTCGTTGATAGAGGGTAATTCACGATTCGTATCAACATGAGTTATTTGATGAGATATGTATTCGAATTGGTTAATTGGTTAATTCTGTTATTCGCGGTCGCATTTTGTTACAAATAGCCATAGAGACTGCCAAGTATGCTTAAATGTCGTGTTAGATTTAATGTAACATACACAATTCCCTTATTCTTTTCGCAAAGATAGTCAGACAGCCATCTGCCTTGTATCCATCATGTTTATCCTCTCAATCGTGGGTACCAATCTGGTTGTCATTTTAATAGAACTGACCAATTTTACGTCCTAATATTGCAAAATGATATGAATATAATAGGACTATTGGTTTTATAAGACATTTCATTGCGATGGTGGTGTTAATTGCGGCATGACAGATTTTACAATTTCCATCCATATACCGGCCACCGTATTGGCAGCCATCTTGTGGTTAATATGTCACGTAGTAACCACCGACGGCGTGAAATTATCGTACATACAAATTATATCCACACACGCAACATTATTGTCTTTATGCATTTCGAGAAGATGACAAAAATAGGTTTTCGATTAGTTTTGGACTAAACTAATTAAATATTTAATCAAAAATTGGGGCCAGGAGGTGCTTTGTGTACCGGTTTCACTTAAATGTTCTAGTCGATGGATCGGGATATATATATATACTACATAAAACGGTAGCAGTTTATCAACGGCGGTTGTGTTAGTTAAGTCATTTTGGCAAGCAATCGTGTGTTCTTACAAATTTCATAATTCCCACCAATATACCGGCCACCATATTGGCAGCCATCTTGGGTTATTAGGCCAGTTTTTAAACTAAGACGGAACGAAATTACCGTATACACTAATTATCTCCACCCTTAATAAATTATTTTCATTTTTGCATCCCGGAAGAAGACAAAATGCATTTTAGATTATCTTTTTGGGGAAAAAATCTAAAATTTATTAAAAAATTGAGACAGGAGGTACATTATTACGCCACCTAGTGTGGTGTTTCTAGCATTTGGTTTTTTTATATCGCATGGAGTACAGGGCGAATGTATTCTTGGAGATTGTTTGTACCTTACTCAATCGTACCGATATAATCACGTAGATGCCGAAATTGTAAAGTTAACGTCAGCGGTGTATAATACGTTTATGAAAATATGATAAATCCTATCGATAGAGTCAGGACAGGCTCAAATTGTAAACTTAAAGTCACCGGTGTAATAATATGTTGTTGAAAATATAAATAATCTGATAGCCTGAAAATATTGTATAACCTATTGGGAGCCCATAATAAATGGGAATAACCTATTGGGAGCCCCTGCATGTAGTGAACTGAATTGTGGGTATTTTATGGAGATTGTTTGTACCTTACTGAATCGTACCGATATAATCACTTAGATGCCGAAGTTGTAAAGTTAACGCCACTGGTGTATAATATGTTTATGATAAATCGTATCGATAGAGTGAGGACAGGCTCAAATTGTAAACTTAAAGTCGAAAATATAAATAATCTGATAGCCTGAAAATATTGTATAACCTGTTGGGAGCCCCTGGTGTAGTGAACTGAATTATGGGTAATTTTAATTGGAGTGCGCATGTCTGTTCTATTGTGATAACCGCCATCTTTTATCTTCTGGAATTATCGGCGATGTCACCAAGATTTCTACACTCGATTCTTTTAAAATGCACCCTGATCGGTCAAATTCTTTTGATAATTCTATCTAAATACATCTTAGCTACTATTCGGATCTGCTTTCCCGGTCGAAAAAGGTTTAGTTTGACCAAAACGGCTTTTGACAAAAGTTTGTTTATAAAATAGCGTACTCGATAAACCCGGCCGTAATACGGCCGTACATGCTGTAAATTTTATCATCGAAAAAAACTCATTTCTTTCACCTAAAACATAATTATGTGCTGTATCCTATCATTTTAGGAATATATACGTATCCCACTCAGACACACCAAGTCTCAGCTTAAAATTTTGAAAAATAAGAGATTTATCAACATAAATCGATTTGTATGGCAGATCCCATGTTAAATTTTATCATCGAAAAAAATTCATTTCTTCCACCTAAAACATAATTATGTGCTGTATCCTATCATTTTAGGAATATATACGTATCCCACTCAGACACACCAAGTCTGAGCTTAAAATTTTGAAAAATAAGAGATTTATCAACATAAATCGATTTGTATGGCAGATCCCATGTTAAATAAATTTTAGGGCCCTTCAAATGTTTTCTGAGATGTTCCATATTGGCACCAGAGTCCATATTTGACTGGTTCTACATGATAATTGTGCAACAGTACAGTCGCGTTACTTTATACGTCAAAATTGGTCATTATCACTCGACAAATTTATTTCGGTCTATCGTATCAACCCCTATTTCCCCCGCGTAGCCTGACTAAGTGTCGACATTGGTCTTTATCGCTCCACTAATTTGTATCATTTCATCGGTATGAATTCCATATCCAATTATCCACATATAACCAACCCAATCTCTAATCCCAGTCCAATTTATTTATTTTTTTCATCGCTATAGTCACGTTACGAAATATTTTATTGCGTGATACTTGTACTTATATGTCTATGGTATTACTATAGTATACCGTATACGTATATCAATTGCTATTCCTTTCTATATAATTATGGTGTCATCTATAGAGATAGAGATAATTTCTGACACCCCCCCCCCTAATTTTATATCATTGCTGCTTTAGTACATTCGCGATGCATTACATGGCAACATCGCTCCACTAATTTATGTCAGTTCATCGGTACGAACCCCTTTTTCTCTGAGTCCATATAACCAACCCAACATCTTATCCCGGCTTAAATTATTATTTTTATTTTCATCGGTATAGTTGTGTTACATACATATTTTTATCATTTGATTCTAATTTGTATTGTACCACTATAGAAGTCCATAAATGACTATTCTGGCACTATATAGAGATGACTAATATTCTGACACCCCCCCCCCCCCTATTTTATAACCTTGTTGCAACAGTAGAGTTGAGATGCATAATATGTCAACATTGGTCGTTATCGCTCTACATATGTATATCGGTTCAACCCTTAGTTCCCTGTAATGCCCACCCCCCCCCCTCAATTTATTTTTTCATTTGTATTATAGTCTCGTTACGTACACATTTTTCTTTTATAACTTTTGCTTCAACGCGCCGAGTTCTAGCTGCTGCAGACAATACAAAACTGAAAACATATTGAAATGTAAGCAAGCTTCAAACTCATATTATCCAATAAAAACTCTGGCTACATCAGAAATTTGTGTATAAGGTGTACTCGCATTTGTTGCGTTAAAAACCAAAGGTCCCAAGTCAAGGTCCAAATCCCCAACAAACTGATGTGAGGCTTAACTCCATCTACATACAGTAATGTCCAAAGTAATTGATCACTTAACCACAGCAGAATTATGGGTAATTTTTCAAGATTTTAAATCCTGAAAAATTACCCATAATTCTGCTGTGGTTAATTTGTCAATTACTTTAGGCATTACTGTAGCCCATATAAGGATGTGAGGTCTAATGATAACTCCATCCACATACAGTAATGTCCAAAGTAATTGACCATTTAACCACAGCAGAATTGTGGGTAATTTTTCCGGATTTTAAATCCTGAAAAATTACCCATAATTCTGCTGTGGTTAACTGGTCAATTACTTTGGGCATTACTGTATCCCATATAAGGATGTGAGGTCTAATGATAACTCCATCTACATAAGGTAATGTCCAAAGTAATTGACCACTTAACCACAGCAGAATTATGGCGTTCAATATGGTCTACCTAATTCTGCTCCAAAAACATGTATATTGAATATATGGATGTTTATTGGGGGGAAACCGATTATTTCAATGATATTTTCATTAAATGGGATCCAAACACCGACATACGGGAGCGCGCTTCGCGCGCGACTGTTTCTTAAGTATATGTGCATATTGTCAACAATTGGAATCACAACAGATAAGATTGTCGGGGGTCCCTTGCGCTTGCGCGATCTGTCCATCAAAACATATTTAGACATCTCAAGACACGTAAGACCCAATAACTTAATATACAGAATAGATACATCTATTGCCTGAGTGACTAATATTTATATTTGTTACAATGGGGTCAAATAGTTGCGAAGCCAGCACCACAATTCTTTCCCTCCATAGTAAATATTAAAACAACTTCTAAAGAATTATTTATTTACCTTATATTTGGTATGGAGCGTCCTTGGTTTACTGGAGTTCAGATTTGTTAACATCACGTCACCAAGTCAATTACTTGCGAAGCCACAGCCATAACTATTTCCCTCCATAGTAATTCTCAAAACAACTTCTTAAGAAAAATTGACCAGGTCAGTCGCGCAATTATTGGAAGAGCCACGGTCAATCATTTTTTTAAACCAAATTTTACATTTAAATTATTCCTTTATTTAACCAAAAAAAAAAATTTAAATGAGAAAATTAACTTTTACTACTTGCTAAATTTTATCTTTTAATTATTTCATTTAAATTTTAGACTAAAATTTAAAAATATACATTCCCAGTATTTACAGTATACTAAGTCCAAGTCTTTATAATCTGTTGAGTGACCCGACAGTCATTTACTTCCTTTGTTAGTAATAATTTGAAGGATTACTTGTTTAAACGCAATTGTTATCAAAATATTTTATGTATTTTTTATAATTTCTATTTATATGTAATACTATAATCTTGGTGGCGTTACCATTTCTGACTATGGTTTTCTTGTGTAATATTGCTACTGTAATGCTCGACTGTGTCGATCTACACATATCTATTAGACAATACCTTAGCAGTCCATCAACGGCCGTTGTGTTAATTTCGCAATTTGGCACATAATCGTGCGTTCTGTGTGCATTACACCACAGCCTGACGCCTCTCATCTATAGGGGGAGGGTTGATTTTTCTGCCTTTGATAAAAAATGATGCGACCAACAGCGATAAGTGATACATTAGAACGTAACTAATTGACAGTAGTTTCCCATGGTATAAGATAATTGGGCATCACTATCTTACTTCTGATTTTATAAGAAACGAAAGACAACGCTTTGCGTGAATCGTCATATTCTTCTCACCCTAAAAATTATTTGACGTCATCTATGACTGTCGTTCCGAGATTCAATGGTTACATGTATTACCTTATTACTCTGGTTATCGCCCCATTCACACGTATCAAAATTGGACGAATATCTCTTCTCAAAAGGTGTGAATATACTCTGTCAAATATGTCGGCTTTATTTAAAAAATGACCGTTTTTATCACCAGGTGCCTCAATAAAACCACGCGGTGCGAAAAATTCCGCCTGTCTGACAAATCCAACATACGGATTCCGAAAGTTAAGTGTTCATGCTAACCAAAAATGTTGGTCTCATAAATTCCCTGTCCATATTTGCCAAGACTATATATCATAGTGACTGAACTGTCTGTCACAAATTGTCCCATAATACGGATGACCTTAATAGAAATTTACAGTAAACAGCCATACTCCCAGTCACTGGTGCATTTCGGTCACCTGTGACGGCGTAAATGACTTATACACGAAACTTTGCCATCAATATTGAGTTAGAGTTCTATACTGAGACAAGTTTTCCTATGCTGGGAAACACAATACATAGGTATTTTGTTAACTTGATTGGATACTTATCTATGAATCTCGTCCGTATAAAACATCATTTAGACGTTAGTTTGTAACCTACACGATTGAAGTAAATTAAAACAAAGATTACAATAAACAGAACAACGGAATAGAACATTAATTGTCAACAAGACGGGCGGGCTTCGTTGTAGGTTATAATATAGAAATAACATTTATCAAATTATGATAATTTCCCCAAGAATATACTAATATTATAGCATAATGATGGCATGGGTGCGATATTTTTCACAAAACACGCTTTTTCTCAGAGAAAATGCAGGTCGAGTGTTGTTTGGTTTCTCGCAAAAAGCACGGTGAATTGTTTATAAGCGGAGTCATTCCTTATTTAGATTCGCGCGCATTCTACGTCGGTTGTAAAACCCCTAATTTGGTGCGTCTACAACTTACAACCCACAATACTATCATAGTAAATTCCTTATTTGGTGTGTGACGTAATTACCATAGATTATGAGGAAATACTAACTGGATTTTAAAATATTCATCTCTTAGTAAGAACAATTATAATATGTACACGTTTTCTGTCTGATCATTTCCCAATCATGAAGTAACGTGGATTCGCTGGATTTTGAACTGACAACTGGTAGTATGGGTAGATTAAAATAAAATTTGGTGTGATTTGAATGTGAGTGTTGATGGCGCCCATAATTTGATCTTCGCCTTCCACAGCGCAACGGAACATTTTTATTGGACGATCGATCCGGTAGTTCCGAGTGTTTGTCTACAAACAAATCGTTCTGAGACGTTTTTTATATTTGTTTACATAACAAAGCGTACAAACTTTACAATAACATGAAATATACGCGATATTTATGATTGTTATACGAACAAATACTGTCTATTATATAAAATTATGTAGGTTATTGCGGATTTAGCGGATGTGACTATTTTAACAGCAATATCACAGCGAATACCGCCCGTGTCTTTAAAGTTACTTTCTACTTTCCGATAATGCAAGATTATTTAAGTCTATATATGCAGCTTTAACCATTAACCATTTCATGACTGGAGCCTCCTGAAATTTTGCGAAAACCCTGTGTCAATGCATTCTCATATCTGCGAGTCTCACTAAGGGAGCCTCGCATATATAAGAGAATACACTGGCTCAGGGTGGATGCACACTTGTATGTAATTTATGTATGTAAAATCCATGTAATCCATGTATTTTACATGGTCACACTAATCATTGACAGCAGTAATCGCCTGCGCGCGATCGGTGAGACCAGTGAGTAGTTCTTAGCCATTATCAAACAAACTGCTATCAAGAAATTTCAGGCCACTCATAAACTTTTTCACGGATGCCGAAATGAATAAATCCTGTCTGATATCTGTTGCTGTTTTTCACGAGTTTTAATTCATTTCGAAAAGTGGATTTGAGTCCGTAGATTTCATACTTTATATGTTTTCGTCAATTTTTGGAAACAGGGCCATAAACAAAAAGAGAGAGTAAAATATGAAGAATTTGAAGCTCTTTAAGGACGATACCGGCTTGTTGAGATTGCTCGGATAATTTGAGAGCGAGCTCATGCGATAACATTCAAATGGGATTTCCATGCAAATATCTATTACAAATTAATGCAGGTACATCGTTGAAATTAAAAAGAGTGACACCCCCCATTTTCACCCAGAAATTACAGAACAGTATATGTTTCTCAGCCAAAGGTTGAACAAGTTCCTACTGTTACAATTTTAGCCTGTACAGGCTTTAATTATAACATTTCCAACCATAATCCATGTTTGAGGGGAGGGGGCTGGTTCTCGAAAGCTTAGAATTTCTATAAGGGAATTAGTTGAATGTATCAGCCGGGATTATCTGGGCAAGAATGTACAACATCTTGTTTTACTTAAATATTCCATTGTTGTAAATTTTGCTTATACATGCATAACACAAGAGAGGAAACGTGACGTAGTTGGGAACTCGTATCTAGACAACCCTTTTCCCGAATGAAGATATGGGGCAACACCACCGTCTGTACCTTCAAATTTAAAGCTGTAATACTATGTTCATAATTATATGAATAGCATACAATGCTGCATATCAGATTAATCACTCGTAGAAAACAGACGTGACTGTCAACTACAATATTTATAAATCAGGAGTGGCTTCAGAACTCATGGTGTTGCACCCCCCCTCCCCCGTCGAGACTAATATGCAATAGTCAGCCCGACAGCTTCCGGGAAAATATAGCCCCGTGCTGAGGATCATAGCACCTGCATTAGGGAATCATGAGGACATCACTGGTATAAAAATCACGAAAATACTGAGAAATTATTTATACAGAACCTTCACCATTTGGGTTAACGCGGCCTGACGACTTCGTCCAAGTCAACGGCTCTCTGCACTTTTAGAGCTTGACTCACTGTGGTCAAACATAGCCGAAATGATTGGGTTGTCAGCGGACACATTTTACAGGTGTGTGTGATCCATGTAAAACGCCAAATACAAGATAAAATAAAATTTTGTTGGGATAATGCATTTTCTTATATATGAGTTGTTTAGTTGGATTTTGGACTGACAGTTGCATGGTAGTACTCTGAAGTCTCAATGGGTAGATTTCCAAAATATTTGGTATAGAGCATTGCCATAAGAGATATCTTATAATTTGTTCATATGGTCATGGTTGAGTGAATTTTTGGGGACACCAAGAGGTCAGACGATTAGCATTGAGTGCTATGAGTTTTCATGCATTTCGTGTCGAGAACATAAATCAATGCTTTTCTGTGTACGAAACAAATCTTTTGAGTGTTAAATAGCATTTTGGAAAAGGGTTATCTTCAGATTAGCACGTCAGTGGCTTCAGGGGGTCCTATACAGGATGCAACAAATGGGTCAGATAACTTTAAATAGAATAAGTACTTCAAAATTAGTTTTCTCCAGTCCAAGAAGGCAGATGTTGTTAATACTTGGTGTGGATTATTGCCATGTAAAAATATTTTCCAATGTGTTCATACTGTCATGGTTGATTAAATGTTAGGGGCCACAGAGCGCTTAGAAGATTACCGTTGACTATTATTGATTTAGAGTCCAAGCTACTTGTAAAACATTGTAATGTGTGATATCATTCTATTTGGGGGCTACTTACTGTCTTTTATATGAAACTAGCAGGTTAGCCCGCCACTGGCGGCGTTGGTCCGAAACATGACATTTTTTTGGCTTTTCAATGAGTTAATTGTGCCTTTTTAATCAAGAGAAATTATGGTATCCGTCCCTAAAAGATTTAAGGTACATCGGGCGGAAAGAACTGACCCGATGAAAAATTGTTTAATCAAGAGGAATTATGATACCCGTCCCTAAAAGGGGTATGCCAACGATGTCGTTGTTGTTGGCATTCACGGCTTGGTGGCCACCCGAAAATTCTCACATTGCCGTAAAGAGAAAATAGCATTGTTAGTTTTCTCGCCAACAAAGTCGTTGTTGTTGGCATTCACGGCTTGAGGCAGTGGAAGTCCCGTCAGATTCTGGGACGTATCACAGTTCCTCGTATTGACTCAATTTTAGCAGCCATATAAGCTGCGTTCTCGCCAACGTCGTTGTTGTTGGCATTCGCGGCTTGGCGAGTCCAACAATGTCGTTGTTGTTGGTATTCACGACCTTGAGGCAGTGAAAGTCCCGTCAGATTCTGGGACGTATCACAGTGCCTCGTATTTACTAAACTTTAGCAGCCATATAATCTGCGTTCTCGCCAACGTCGTTGTTTTTTGGCATTCACGGCTTGGCGAGTCCAACATTGTCGTTGTTGTTGGTATTCAGGGCTTGAGGCAGTGGAAGTCCCGTCAGATTCTGGGACGTATCTGGGACGTATCACGTATCACATATTTACTAAATTTTAGCAGCCATATAAGCTGCGTTCTCGCCAACGTCGTTGTTGTTGGCATCCACGGCTTGGCGAGTCCAACAATGTCGTTGTTGTTGGTATTCACGGCTTGAGGCAGTGGAAGTCCCGTCAGATTCTGGGACGTATCACAGTGCCTCGTATTTACTAAATTTTAGCAGCCATATAAGGTGCGTGAGTTAGCACGAATTGAGGGGTGTAAGTTTAGAGCTTGTTTATATGAATTTATCGAAAATAGACTAAGATTTTCAGCCGTAACAAGAAATGTATATATGAGAAAATGTAATTTCTATATTTTGGAATGTATTAGCAAGTTTCGGCTCAACGGGTTTAGCAGTTTGAAGTGAATATGGATATAAAAATATACATATACAGATATAAAAAATGTAGAGTTACGCCTCTTGGATCGCGAGCGAATCGATAGCGAAACCCATCGTATCGAAACGAATGTCGCATTTTAAGGGTCAATGAGTGCTCAGAGCTTGTCCAAAATGCGACGTCGGCGATCCCCGTGTGTTTTTACACTTATATACGAAATTTTAGCTCGATCCGCGCAGCCGTTTTCGATTCTATGAAGTACCCACACACACACACACAAATATATATATATATATATATATATATATATATATATATATATATATATATATATATATATATATATATATATATATATAGCTATATATATACTAGAAGGTGACCCGACTTGAAATGACCCGATGTCAAGGTCAAGGTGACGTCGCACGGACAAATTAATATGCCTATGTTTGTCCCCGGCCGAAATACCCCCACATACCAAGTTTCATCGAAATCGGGTGGGCCGTTTTCGAGTTCATCGATTACACACACACACACAAACACACACACAGATCTTCCAAAATATATAATAGATATATATATATATATATATATATATATATATATATAGGAAGTTCTTATCAATATGATAACACCAATTAAAGACCCATCAAATCTTTAATGTCGTACTAGCTTTCGGCTATACAGCCTTCGTCGGGTACATGAATGAACAATCATTTGAAAATACACATTGATATACAGACAAACTTGTTTATCGCGTAACTATGACGTTAACGAACGTTACCTGGCATATATCAATGTGTATTTTAAAATGATTGTTCATTCATGTACCCGACGAAGGCTGTATAGCCGAAAGCTAATACGACATTAACGATTTGATGGGTCTTTAATTGGTGTTGTCATATTGATAAGAACCTCCTATTAGACCAGACCCATACGGATAAAGATATCAACACTACAATATGTCAGTCAACACCGCAATCAGCCGAGATGAGTGGAAAATCAAGAAAATTCACAGACAATACGCACAGACAAATAGCGACATCTTTTTTCTATCGGAATGCAAACAGAGATCTCTCATCCCGAATGGATTAGTTATCAAGAATCCGCTGCAAAATACATTCAAAACTCCATTCTCGGATAAATTGTGCAGAAGAACCAGCGAACGATTACTCAAACATCTCGTAGACATCATGTACAGCCGGAAAATAAGTTTGAAGAACAGCATACGTGCATACATGGACACTAACGTGAGTCTTGACAAACATAATATATATAAATATTATAATGACTGCCTACATTCCCAGATGACTAAAAAGAGGAAAACACTTTCGAACTTAACATCAAAAAGCTGTCCCATCGACGGAGACATCAATTCTGAAACACCCAATACCAATTCCAACGTAGTTAATTTATCGGAATACGAACTCTCCGATACCGAGAGAAGTGTACTCGAGAAAGGACTTTCATTCTGCCCTACAGCTAAATTTGACAAAGTAAAATTCTGTGATGATTTGGAACAATACTTTCGCAGGCTACGACTAAAAGAATATTTCTATGGGAGGGAAAAACAGTTTAATAACAAACAAGCAAAGCAATCGGACTGGACACCGCCCCCTGGGAGAAATGCTTCTTTAGACGTATACATTGACACTTTCAGAGAGAGGGCGAAAACTCAAATTCTTTCGAAAAAGCAGAAGTTATTATACAATCTCCGACCTTTAGAACGACGAGCCATCAGAACACTGCAGAACAAAAGAGATATTGTCATTAAACCTGCTGATAAGGGTGGTGCCACTGTTGTGATGGATAAGACAGCGTACATTCAGGAAGCGAAACGGCAACTTAACGATCGGGAGTTTTATGTTTGTCTTGAAGAGGATCCCACTGCCGATTTCGAAAAAGAACTTTCACAACTTTTGGCGAAACTCCCAGAAGTAGATAGGAATATTATCTCCCCGCTCACCGTTTCAAAACCGCGACCGGGTGGGTATCTTCTACACCCTGCCCAAGATTCACAAGGAAGGGAACCCCGGAAGACCCATCGTTTCGGGAATTGGAACCATCACCGAAAAAATTTCGAGTTATGTCGATGCTACACTCAAACCGACAGTTCGCGCGTCAGATAGCTTCATACAGGATACTACCGATTTTATCAGGAAATTAAAGGCCGTTGGAACAACAAGTTCGGATACCCTGTTAGTCACCATGGATGTGGTGTCCCTATATTATCAAATTGAACACACAGATGGCATAGCGGCAGTTCGACAGAGATTTCACGACGATGAGACTGAATCAGACGGAGTAACTAAAGATTCGGTTATGAAGTTAATTGAATATATTCTTAAACATAACTATTTCGTGTTCGAGAATAAGTTTTACAGACAAATTAAAGGTACTGCAATGGGGACACCCATGGCGCCTCAATATGCCAATATATTCATGACAGAGTTGGAGGAAAAGTTCTTAGCTACACAGACTCTCAAACCGCGAATTTATCTCAGGTTTATCGACGACATATTCATGATATGGGAACACGGAGTCGCTGAATTGGAAATATTTCATCGAGCATTCAATCAGTGCAATCCTTCAATCCAGTTCAAAATGGAATTTTCTCACACCGATATCAGCTTTCTCGATGTTACAGTCGAAAACAATGCCGATCAGTTATTCACAAAAGTATTCAGAAAACCTACGGACAGATTTTCATATCTAAACCCCATTAGTTTTCATCCCGACCACACGAAACAAGCCATTATCTACAGTCAAGGCATTCGTTACCAACGCATCAATTCTCAGGAAAAAGTAAGAGACGAACAGTTCAGTGAACTACGCTCACAATTCTCGAATTTGGGATACGACAGACGTTCGATTAATAAACAATTGGGAAAAGCGAAATGTTTGGACAGGGAGATGCTCCTTCAATATCGGGACAAAACATCATCAGATCGAGTTCCCCTCGTGGTAAACTACCACTCTCAGCTAGAAAAATTACGCACAATCACTACATCTCTGAATGGCATTATTACGAGCGACCTTCATCTCAGGAACGTGTTTAACGAAAGACCGGTTGTCGCCATGAGACAACCACCCAACTTGAAGCGCAAATTAGTAACAAGTAAGCTACCATCTTCTGGTGGACAGTCACCCAATGGTACATTTCCATGTAACAGGCCGAGATGTGGGATGTGTGTGTTAATTAACAAGGCCGATGTTCTTATGCGCAATGGGCGCGTGTTCCAGGATGTGGGCCAGTTCCCGTGTGTCTCAAGTGCATGGTGTTGTGTATATCATTACGTGCGCAAATTGTCCAGAAATGCATTACATTGGTGAAACAGGGCAACCTCTCTGCAAACGAGTGACGGGGCATAGACAGAACATCAACAACAGGCACTTGAACCTACCCATAGCAGAACATTTCTGTCAACCACACCACACACCCGGTGACATCCGCATCAAAGTATTAAGAGGTGGACTTTCGGACATGAAAGAGAGACGTGTGGCCGAATTACAACATATATAACTGTTTGGAAGTTTTTATCGTGGCATTAATAAGGACCGTGGTTTCATGGCGAGTTGGTCATAATTTACAATTTCTCCTTGGTCCAACTCTCATTATCTAAAATATGCTTATACATTGTATGGACTGCTTCTAAGCTGCATGAGTTCCCATATACTCAAGCATTGACTTTTCTTCACAACGCTACACATCATCATAACACATGTAGCTTCTATGTTTGGCGCGTCTTTCACCTGTAAGTTTTCCCGCCATTTTTCATTTGGCGCCAAATTTTGTCAGGTAACGTTCATTAACGTCATAGTTACGCGATAAACAAGTTTGTCTGTATATCAATGTGTATTTTCAAATGATTGTTCATTCATGTACCCGACGAAGGCTGTATAGCCGAAAGCTAGTACGACATTAAAGATTTGATGGGTCTTTAATTGGTGTTATCATATTGATAAGAACTTCCTATTAGACCAGACCCATACGGCTAAAGATATCAACACTACTATATATACGGAAGTCTCAAAATATATATATAGATGTGGTAATCTATTTGGGGATAGGGATCATAGGGGCCAGAATGCTCTGGATAATAATTGTTTATGGTATAAAAACTATTTTCTTGAGAACTATGCTGAACACCAGGGTATGAACTATGTTCATTTATCTCTGCATGGTTACGGGTCCTATGATATTCTAATTTTACTATATGCCTACCATTGACAAAATGACACTACTAGTGCAAAATTGGCACTAGAACCCATACATTCCAATAATTTGCGAACGTGTATTATTGTGTACATTTGTCTATACTAATGTATTACATACCAGTATACTCAACATGTTCAACATCAAAACTCGAGGGATGGGTTAAACATCTGGAGATCGTGATCGGCCTCTCGTTTAGATATAGTTAAAGACTCGATATGGGCCTTAAGCAAAATAAAAAAAAATTCTAAAACGTCAAGGTTTGTATGACTGAATATGGTGTTTAATGAAACACAGTTCATATATATACATAAGTCAATGATTCAGTTTGCAAATAGCTTCTGATTTACTGACATTAAATTTTACCAGCCATTACATCGACTTTGCTTCCAATGTAGTTATGTGCTAATTTCCTCTTTTTTTTCTTCAGAATCTCCAATAGCGTGGAACTACCTCTCAAGAGAATGAAGATGGTATACTGCCAGATAGCGTTGGTAGCAGTGCTGCTTGTGTGCGTATCGATGGGCGAGGAAATTATTGTTGACTTGTCACATAACCTCTCCGAAAAATCGGTGTTCTGGCCTGGCTATCCAGCGTTCACAATTACTCGACACGAGTTCATCGGCAAGGATTTGTGGTGAGTTTACAGTTCTACTATCTACCCCTTATCACTCATATATTGAAAACATAAGAGAACCCCTGTACCACGATATGTTCCCTTTGGTATCTTTCTCGCGTGGTGGCATTACGTTCATGATTACTGTGGCTATGGTCAAAACGTACTTTCCATAGGAAGGAAGGAATACTTGTTAAAACCCAATAGATACCACATCCGAGTAATATCCCGGTAGGGAAAGTTTAAGGAATATTATATAGGTATATGTAACTATAAACATGTAAGTTGAAGGAATATTAGGTGTATGTAAATATAAACATATGTAAGTTGAAGGAATATTAGGTGTATATCAATATAAACATATGTAAGTTGAAGGAATATTAGGTGTATATCAATATAAACATATGTAAGTTGAAGGAATATTAGGTGTATGTAAATATAAACATATGTAATTTGAAGGAATATTAGGTGTATGTAGATATAAACATATGTAAGTTGAAGGAATATTAGGTGTATGTAAATATGAACATATGTAAGTTGTCCCTCTCGTAATATTATATTACAATACAATATGTTTAAACAAAAGCATATGACTCGTATATCGCACGTGCGCTTATATTGCTTGGACTATAACATACTAGCGCATACTTCTCCTAGTCTATTAGACATTATCAGAGGCTAAATAACTAATTTATTGATACAAAAAAGTGAAGTATCTCTTGGTGCAACTACTTACCATGTCGTGAAAGATAATCATATTTGTGAAAACATGTGATAATCGAGATAATAACACATGCATTATCTTAGAGGGGGTCTCTTGTAGTCAAAGGAAAGCATTGTTGTGTTAATATAATTCGCTTCATGCGTCTGCAATGCTGGCAGGGATACGATTTGACGTGTTGATAATGACCAACATCTCCCATGCCAACATTCAAGCATGAGAAAATAATTTGGCATACATTTCCTCCCACGAATGTTCTGTCCGCAACAAAATTCACTATCCCTTGTGATTGTGCTGGAAAGCTGCATAGGTCATGGGGCTGTCATGCAATGACCAGCTTTAGAGATACGGGTTTGATACCCAATAAACCTTAAATGGTGTTGCACGCAAATGGACAGTAACCTAATTTATGTATCTGGACAAGTTGTTGTTGTTTTAATCTAACAAGATTTTATTGACTCTCTAAGCTGTTTCTTATAGTACTATACTTGACACTGACAATGTCATGATATATATGCTGACATCAACGTGAAAAACAAACCAAATATATAACCAACCTTGCCAGATCTGAACCGATGGCGCGCATATAACGTCATATTATCATGCTGGGCTGATGCTCTCGGTCTAAATTCCGAACCGAGTATCCAGTCGTATATTGCTGTTATATTATCCTCAAAAACGTAAGTTCCCCTATCATATAATACACAGTATATCCAATGCTGTTCACCCAATAGTATTGCAATTTTGAACGAATTGAGAACATAGTAAATGCAGCACATTTGTGGAGTTACCAAATGCCCCACACATTGTATCACTCGCAAATGTGGCTTTCCTCTGATGTTTTATCAATGCTCTGATGTAACTTAATTCGAAAGATTACTTAATCTGGCCTGTGATGACTGAACAAAAGATGTAGCATATAGATACCGTACATCCCATTAGTAATATACCAAAACATATCATTCACATCCCATCTAAGATGACGGAGATACACGGATGGGCATATTTACACTCTAAGAAGCACAAATTCGGACAAAACTGAATGGACTAAATATGTTACACATGGATATTGTTCTCTTCATGCTGCATCGTGAGCATACTAAAGGTCATTCAAACATGACTGCGATGCAGAGATCCCAAAAATATAATTGTTCCCACTAAATCCCATAACTCAACGAAAACAAATGAACGTTTCTCACATGGTTGTTCATTACGGTTGCTCATTTACGAAATGGTCAATACATTCGACACTGGCATCTCGAGATCTCGGCATACGCATCTCTAGATATCGACATATGTTCTTGAGATCTCGACATACACATCTTGATATCTCGAAATATTTTTTCGAGATCTCGACATATTATCTCGAGATCTCGGGATATTTTGACTAGATCCGAGATACATCTATATATAAGTGGATGTTTACAATACAGCATAGCATAGCATAATGTTCCTGTGCGGCATGTGATATTAGTCTGGTCGATAAACTCAAATTATAGGGTCAACCTAGAGTAAATTTGGACTAAGTTGGTTTATATATCATTTGTAATACGACCCTGCCTAACTATGCCTAAAAGCCATGTCCTGATTGGCCAGTGGCCCGAGTTACCATGGCTATCTCGTTCCAGTTTTGTGGTACAATTCTACTTTTTCCAATTGTACCACGAAAAAAATCGGTTTATTCAGATCGCCGCACGCGACTTTTCCCGTCTTTTCTAACTCCGTGCAAACGGGGCATCAACGGATTACACCCGCACCCGTAACCCTTTGAATTTTGCTACATCTTGACAATCTTGCGAATTTTCTAGCGATTTGTCGCCTGAAAGCAGCTTGGTTGCCAATGAATATGGTCCAGATGATGTTATGGTATATTGATATATGTTACGACCAAAGAAAGTTACTTAATAAGTATATTAAATGACAAAATAAATCGGTAAAATTGTATTTTCCATGGGGCTGGGCTGTGCATTCGTCGATTCGAATCTCGATCATATTCGATATGTCGGAATCAAGTTGAAACTGAAAGCGTTTGTTCACCAGAAGGGAAATAATATTAGTTTAGTAAACTAGATAATTTAGATCGCTTTGTGTAAGGAAAATGGTCCATAGTCGATGATCATATTCATGTTGTCCCAACAACGTTCAACACAGAAATGACCGCAATAATAAAGTGAGTAGATGGGCGCGAAGCGCCCGGGATGGTCGAAAAGATCGAGTGATCTTCTCCTTCACCCCACGGTTTGTTGTTGTTGGAGATATAGCACACAGAAAATAGTCATGTCTGAACACGGCAAAAGCGGACAAAATTGAATTAATGTTATCTCTTTGATTGAATTAATTGTATGGATTATTGGGGAAGAGCCCGCGAGCTTTAATATGGGGTGTGAGGGGTGTCCCGGTGGGTCCCTTTAATATGTGGTTGAGCTGAGCGTGTCATACGGTGCGCTGAAAAAGGAGCGGGGCCCGTGTTATAATTTAAAATAGTGTTAGTTTGTTAGTTATTTAAAAAACAACCGCAAGGCGCCATCATACCGCGATTCTGCTATAGCCAAATGCGCAGAGACAGTATGTTTTGGTTATTTCGTTGTTTCTGTATGGACGGCCTACATCACATAGCACGGGCGTAAGTGAAGACTCTGACAATTTTATGTGCAGAGTTAATGACCGCAATCGTGTTTCGTGTACAATTTAAATGAAAGGCACGGGCGCCGCTGAAACCACATCCTTTTTTAGCCAATCACAATGATTATTTACGCAAACAAATTACCAGAGTACTCCGTGCAAAGAAATCGAGTACGCCCAATAAGAATTACACCACGAATTTGTTTTCTCACCTGAGATCGAAAAAGCGCAGTATTTCGTTGACTATTCAGTCGAATTATGACCATAAACTTTCAGTCGTATTACAAAAGAAATAAATACACGGTGTATCGGTGTGTATGGTCAAGTTGTACCACAACACACTGATTGTAGGACTCCGCTACGCGTCGTCCTACAATCAGTTTTTTGTGGTACAACTTGACCATTCACACCTCTACACCGTGTATTTATTTCTTAATTTGAAGAGGAAGATAGCTTCTATAACATATCCAAAATCCGCTAAAATCCGCTTTGAGCATTTTTTTTATAATTAAAGATGGCGTCCAATATGGCTGCAATTTTCCGTTAAGTCAGTTTGTTGTAATTTGATGCAATTATAGTGAGAATATCTTGTCATAGGTATACATATGTATACATTTTTGGGGAGCTAAGACATAACGCCACTTTTTTTATGCCAAAATTGGAACTCTCCGCCCAAGATGGCAGCCAAAATGGCGACCGGAAGTGGAGAATGTTACGTTTTTTACTGATAAGTTTCTGCTGTTTTGAACTGGTTGTGAATTGTGACTATATTTTGAATTTAGCATGTTAATTAACCATCCGGGAAATAAAATATGCTATTAGTTGAGTCTCCGCCGCTTCCAGTCATTCAAAATTTATTTTACAGAACGCGGTATAACATATCACAAAAAAATCACCATTGGGCTTATAGTCATATTTCATCTAGAAATTGGAACGACTGTGCAACGTAAGTGATTAATTCTATTTTTTATGGATATTCCAAATCAATGGTACCAAAATTGTCACTTTGGCTCAAAATGGCGGCCAAAATATGAAAAATGGTAAATATTGCAACCGCTTATAATATGTGGTTGATGAACACAAATGACTATTCTGTCTTATATACATTGAATACTAACATTTCTGATGCACATTGATTTCAGTTTACTATTTTAACCACTGAAATTGCCAGAATTAGGGGGATTTTTTTTATCACAAACTTGGCATCAAAATCGGCAAAAAATCACTTTTCAGATTTGCACCATTTTTTTCATGTAAAGTGGAACTATCTTTGGTATCAAATGTGCTTTTTATTTTGTTCCGTCTTAAATGTGTGACACTGAGCTGTTTTAGACAAAATTACTCAAGATGACTTGCAAAATGGCAACCAAATTTGGTAAAAAGTTGATTTGTCACATTTATTCCGAACATTATCATAAACTGTTCCGAAAAGGTTGCAAATTGTGACTCACTTGGTTATTAAACATGCTACTTAATCAACTGATAACTAAATGTTATATTCTGGTTGTCCCAGTACAGTATAAGGCATGACAAATCGTTTTAAGGAATGCAGTATGGATTTTTGCCGAAAACTTCTTTTGGAATTATGTCTATGTTTTTGAATGGAAATGAACAGAATGGTGAAACGGAATTGAGAGGGATCATATTATTTGGCTACTCTTGCCCATTAACATCAAAATGTATTAACTTATAAACTATTGTCAGGAAAACCGTTTCCTTCGTATTGTATACTAAACGCCATTAAAGTTGAGAACACTATGATATGATCCGTCTATTGGTTAACTTATCCTTGAGTTATAGCGATAGGACAGAGATAGTCACACAAAGGTGCACCAGTGCAACTCACACATGACCATACAATCACTCCATATATACATGAACACCATATAAATGAACAAATATCACTCGCTTTATGTACATACACCTCACCCACTACCATACAGCCACACATGGGTATACCCATACACTCAACACATGGCCATATAGCCGTGAGTAACCATGCAGGCACACCATGTATACTCCTACACCTCACACATGATCATATCATCACGACCTGTATACATATTCACTACATTCATGAACACACAGTATCCTCTTTCATACATATTCGCCTCACCATTGGTCATACAGTCACTCCATGTATATGTATATATTTGCCACATGCATGGTCATATAGACACTCAAGATATACATATACACCCCAATAATGACAATATAGTCACTCCCGGTAGACATTTTCGCCACATTCATGATCATACATCACTTCCTGTATACATATTTGCCTCACCTGTGGTCATAAAGTCACTGCCTGCATATATATTTGCGACACCCATGGCCATATAGCCACTCAAGATATAAATATACACCCAACCCAAAAACCATGGTCACTATAGGTATATATATTGTATATATATAAACCTCACCAATGACCTTACAGTCCGTCTAGATGGACCAATGTCCCACACCGCGCACATGACCATTCATACATTAAACGTGCATATACACCTCACCATGACAATTCAGCCTCTCGCCGTATACTCATAAACCACCGTCGTGATCATACAATCACTCCTTGTATACCAATTCACCTCACCATTAATTTTGCCACATGGCACTCCCTATATACATATTGGCCACACCATGGCCACATAGCAACTCAAGATATACAGGGGCTCGCGTCTTGCAGGTAATGAGTCGAAACATAATGTGTCATTTGCTTAGTATGGCACATAGTCAGCGATCTGCAACTGATGATGATCTTATCCAAACATTTTGGCATCTTTTCAACTCATTGGGAGTAATTTCCAAAAATGTCTAAACTCTACTTTTGGCATAAAATAAAATCTTGTTTTTGTGGGGTACATTCTAAAACTATTTCAAAATTCCATTAAACCGCTCCAGGACACAGCTTCCACCTCAACATTCATGTCATTAGAACGGGGATCAATTTGTCTGCGAGAAATTGGGCCTCGAATATTCTGTAATATGCCTAGCAGACATATTCCCCTTTTTTGACATCCATGTGTATCACCTTCATTGCATGTGGAACATATATGACGGATAGGATGTAGGCTATTCTTTCTTTCACTATACTTATGTTGACAAACGGAAAGGTCTTATGGTCCGTCAGCCAGTGCTCCATTCTGACTTGTTATTGTCATTCCGGAGGGCTAGGTGTGATTTTCGTTTCCCCGGACATATGTGTCACCTTGTCAGACACCCACTTACATGTATTTGTTAGCCATACTTACCTGTATTGGTTGCTTGTCTGTATTGGTTAACCCATGACCATAGAGTCACTCCATGTGTATATATACCTCATCAATTACCATAAATTCCTTTGAGATATACATATACCACGCACACACGGCCATTCGTACACTTCAGACTTGCAAATACAGCTCAACCATGACAATTCAGCCACTCGCTGTATTCTCACACACCCACCAATGATCATTCAGCTATTCACTGTATACCGGTACAGACAAATGGCAATACAGCCACAACAGATAAACATATACAAGTCCGCCATTGACCATCAAACGTTACTCCAGGTATGCATATAAACTTCAACAACATTGAGCGTGCAGTCATTCCACGTACACATATACACATTGCCCATAACCATGCAACAACTCCCTATTTATCCATACACCCCGTCCATTGCCATACAACTAACGCGTGTATACATATACACACACCCATGACAATACAGCCACCCAATGTACACATGTACATCCCACCCATGACCACACATTCACTCCATATATATATCCACAACACAAAGATGGACAATGTAGCTAATATCGCTATACACATACACCACTTCAATCACCAGACAACCACTTCCTGTATACATGTTCACCTCACACATGACCATAAGCTACTCCTTATATACCTATACATCGCAACGTGGACACCCCCTACATGACCATAATAGTCACACATTGTACAACTATTGACATAATTCATGAATACAGTAACTCCCCGTATACATTCTCACCTCACCTATGGCCATACAGTCAACAGACATAAACACTGTATTAAGTTGATCAATGTTAATTCTAATGGGGCAGATTAGCCACATACTATGATCCATCTCAGTTCCGTTTCAACGTTCTGCCCATTTCAGTTAAAAAAAACATGGACACACTCCCAAAATCCATACAGCATCCCTTAAAATGAACTGTCCATTCGTCTTAAGGTACTGGGACAACCAAGCATAGATCATTTAGTTGACTAAGTAGCATGTTTAATAACCAAATGAGTCGCAATCAACTACCTTTTCGGAACAGCAGAGAATAATGTTCGGATTATATGTGACAAATCAACATTTTACCAAAGTAGGTTGCCATTTTGCAAGCCATCTTGAGAAATATTGTCTAAACACATCAGTGTGACTCAGTTAGCACATATTAAGACAATAAACACCTTTGATACCAAAGACAGTGATTTTTTGTCGATTTTGATTTCAAGTTTGTGACATAAAAATTCGATTCATTTTGGTGATTTCAGTGGTTAAAATAATAACAATTAACCAATAGAACCAGACATGTCAGTATTCAATGTATATATGACAGAATAGTCAATTGCGTGCGTCAACCACAACTTATAAGCAGTTGCATCGTACGCTGGGACAATATTTACCATTTTTCATATATTGGTCGTCATTTTGGCAGCCATTTTGAGCCAAAGTGACAATTTTGGTACAATTGAGTTGGAATATCCATAAAAATAGAAAGCATCACTTACATTGGGCAGTTCTTCCAATTTATTGATGAAATATGACTAGAATCCCAATGGTGATATTTTGTGATATGTTATACCGCGTTCTGTAAAATCGTGAATGGCATATTACATTGCTTCAAGTGTCAGTTAACATGCTAAATACAAAATAAATTTAAAATTCACAACCAGTTCCAAACAGCAGAAACTTATCTTAAATATACTAGTAAAACATGTAAAAAAAATCACTTCCGGTCGCCATTTTGGCTGCCATCTTGGACGAGGAGTTCCAATTTTGGCACAGAAAGGTGGCGTTATGTCTTAGATTCAGAGAAATGTATACATCTCATATATATTTTGAAGACCTCTGTTTGTCTGTCTGTCTGTCTGTCCTATAGAATCGAAAACGGGTTGACCGATCGAGACCAAACTTCTTATCCAAAGGTAAAATCCCACGGACACCGTCGGCGTCGCGTTTTGGAGAAGCTCAGACCACCCGTTCTCCATTCTCAGTCGCAAAAACGTCACTGCGGTGGTTAATCAAGTGATAATTTAATGAGCGTTTGTTTTTGACGCATCGCTATAAAGAGCGTTTGTTTACCATTCAACGTTATTAGCATCTGCAGAGAGATATACGGGAACAATACTTTTGAGTGGTTTCCTATGCGGGGAGATTTATTGGATGCCATAGTACTCTTACAACACTTAGGTCAGTGCTTAGGGGGTAGTTAGTGTGGATATAGGCATAATGCTTCTCAGAAATCCCGGTTACAAACCAACACTCACAATTTCGTCTTTTGCATCAGATGGTAACCAAGTTTATTTCTCAGATAGCGCGAAGAACCTTGGTGTATTTTTTGATAGATAACTCTCTATGACATCACATATTAGCCAGATATGCAAGACAATATACATTGAACTTCGAAAACTGGGTCAAATGAGGAAATACACAAACACTGACTCAGCTAAAAAAAACTTGCTTCATCTCTGATTCTCAGTCGACTTGACTATTGCAACTCTCTTTTGGCTGGTATACCATCTATCCAAATTACCAGGCTTCAGCGTCTGCAACACACTGCTGCAAGGATAGTTCTGTGTCGTAAAAGATCTGACGACATAGATGAAATGTTGCAAGAATTACATTGGCTACCTGTGACAGATAGGATTATTTATAAACTTGTTACATATGCATATCAAACAACCCATGACTCAAAATCTCTTCCAGCATACTTCAGTGATATCCTGGTTCCGTATGTCCCACACCGATCACTTCGTTCAGAGGACAAACTTCTTTTGACACCATCTGGTGCTAATTTGATCACGGTTGGCTACCAATCTTTCAAAGTAACATGCGCAAATGCATGGAATCCTCTGCCATTGAACATAAAAGAGTCACCATCTCTTGACGACTTTAAAAAGTCATTGAAAACTTACTTGTTTGAGCGGCGTTTCAGAAAGTGACTTTGATATTGTGTATATTTATATTTCATGTTTATGTCTATGTCATGCGCTTAGGGCCCGCTTATTGTGGATAAGCGCTATACAAATATTATTATTATTATACCAACGCCACTGGTTCAAGATGTGTGTAGTTTCACGCGAAGACGAGATCTCGGAAACGGGTGGAGCTATCGACTTGAAATTTGCTATGTGAATGTATCTTGCCCCGGATACGAATTTTATCGGGTCGCCGAGCCCGTGCGACGCCAGCTTCGCGCATGCGCAGACGAGATCTCGAAAACGAGTGGAGCTATCGACTTCAAATTTGGTATGTGAATGTATCTTGCCCCGGATACGAATTTTATCGGGTCGCCGAGCCCGTGCGACGCCAGCTTCGCGCACGCGCAGACCAGATCTCGGAAACGGGTAGAGCTATCGACTTGAAATTTGGTTTTTGAATAGCCCGGACAACGTCGGGCTGGGTAGAGCTATCGACTTGAAATTTGGTTTTTGAATAGCCCGGACAACGTCGGGCTCATCGGCTAGTCTCATATATATTTTGAAGACCTCTGTTTGTTTGTCTGTTTGTCTGTATGTTTGTCTGTCATTTATACAAATCTACCATTCTCGACAGATCGGGACGAAACTTGGTACGTGTGTGTAGTTTGACCAGGCGGTCGACGTTGTCGTATTGGCGAGCCCGTGCGGCGCCCGCTTCGCGCATGCGCATGCGCAGACGAGATCTCGGAAACGGGTGGAGATATCGACTTGAAATTTGGTACGTGTGTGTAGTTTGACCAGGCGGTCGACGTTGTCGTATTGGCGAGCCCGTGCGGCGCCCGCTTCGCGCATGCGCATGCGCAGACGAGATCTCGGAAACGGGTGGAACTATCGACTTGAAATTTGGTATGTGAATGTATCTTGCCCCGGATACGAATTTTATCGGTTCGCCGAGCCCGTGCGACGCCAGCTTCGCGCATGCGCAAACCAGATCTCGGAAACTGGTGGAGCTATCGACTTGAAATTTGGTTTTCGAATAGCCCGGACAACGTCGGGTTCATCGGCTAGTCTCATATATATTTTGATGACCTCTGTCTGTCTGTCTGTCTGTCTGTCATTAATACAAATCTACGATTCTCGACCGATCGGGACGAAACGTGTTACGTGTGTGTAGTTTGACTAGGCGGTGGTCGTTGTCGTATTGGCGAGCCCGTGCGACGCCCGTGCAGGGCATGCGCAGACGAGATCTCGGAAACGGGTGGAGCTATCGACTTGAAATTTGGTTTGTGAATGTATCTTGCCCCGGATACGAATTTTATCGGGTCGCTGAGCCCGTGAGACGCCAGCTTCGCGCATGCGCAGACCAGATCTCGGAAACGGGTGGAGCTATCGACTTTAAATTTGGTATGTGAATGTATCTTGCCCCGGATACGAATTTTATCGGGTCGCCGAGCCCGTGCGACGCCAGCTTCGCGCATGCGCAGACCAGATCTCGGAAACGGGTAGGGCTATCGACTTGAAATTTGGTTTTTGAATAGCCCGGACAACGTCGGGCTCATCGGCTAGTCTCCTATATATTTTGAAGACCTCTGTCTGTATGTATGTATGTCATTTATACAAATCTACGATTCTCGACCGATCGGGACGAAACTTGGTACGTGTGTGTAGTTTGACCAGGCGGTCGTCGTTGTCGTATTGGCGAGCCCGTGCGACGCCCGTGCAGCGCATGCGCAGACCAGATCTCGGAAACGGGTGGAGCTATCGACTTGAAATTTGGTTTTTGAATAGCCCGGACAACGTCGGGCTCATCGGCTAGTCAATACTATATATTTTGAGACTTCGTATATATGTATGTATGTACTTCATAGAATCCAAAACGCGTGTACATATTGAGCTCAAACTTCCTATGTAAGTGTCAAATCCCACCGACACGACCGTGGTCGCAGTTTAGAGAAGCTCAGAGCACCCGTTCTCCAATCTCAAATCACCGCAAAGGCACGGCGTGGGTTAATCAAGTGATTATTTAATGAGCGTTTGTTTTTGACGCATCTCTATAAAGAGCGTCTGTTTGCCATTCAACGTTATTTGCATCTGCAGAGAGATATACGGAACATACATTAAATTTTAAAAACATTTGTTTCTGACCAACCCTGCGAGCACTGATGGCGCGCTTTGTTTTTACAGTATATAGTTATATACCGAAATTATCCCAGATAATCACGAATATAGCATCAGATTTCTCCCCAGATATACCGTTATAAAGCTACTGGAATCTGCCAATCTACGGGAAATTCCAGGGAATGCCGATTGAGCTCAAACTTGCTACCCACGGGAAGTGTCATATATATGAGTGTGTCCTTTATAGACTCGAACCGATTGAGCTCAAACTTGCTAAATAAGAAAATAGCCCCCAAGCCGTAAATATCAACAACAACGATATTGCTACCTAAGGGGAGCAACGTTATTAGCATCTGCAGAATTATGCAGAGAGAAAGTGCTTTCCTATTTTTAGAACGCAACACATGTTTACGTCGCGTTGGTGATTGAGGTTCACAACGGGGTTAATTGACTGTCCGCTCTTTGCGACGATGAGGTTCACGGCGGGGACTATTGACCAACACTCACAATTTCGTCTTTTGCATCAGATACCAACACCTCGACCGATCGGGACGAAACTTGGTACGTGAGTGTAGTTTGACCAGGTGGTCGTCGCTGTCGTATTGGCGAGCCCGTGCGACGCCCGTGCAGCGCATGCGCAGACGAGATATCGGAAACGGGTGGAGCTATCGACTTGAAATTTGGTATGTGAATGTATCTTGCGCCGGGTACAAATTTTATCGGGTCGCCGAGCCCGTGCGACGCCCGTGCAGCGCATGCGCAGACGAGATCTAGGAAACGGGTGGAGCTATCGACTTGAAATTTGCTATGTGAATGTATCTTGCGCCGGGTACAAATTTTATCGGGTCGCCAAGCCCGTGCGACGCCAGCTTCGCGCATGCGCAGACCAGATCTCGGAAACGGGTGGAGCTACCGGGTACAAATGGTTCTTATTGAAACGCGTGGAGCTAAAAATTAAAAAAAAATATATAAAAAAATGTCATGTTTCGGACAAGCCGCCGGTGGCGGGCTAACCTGCTAGTCTATTATATATTTAGGAAGATCTGTTTGTTTGTTTGTGAGGGTGTGTGTGTGTGTGTAATCGATGAACTCGAAAACGGCCGACCCGATTTCGATGAAACTTGGTATGTGGGGGTATTTTCGGCCGGGGTGTGACATAGGCCTATTTATTTGCCCGTGCGACGTGATCTTGACCTTGAAATTGGGTCATTTCAAGGTCAAACGCCCGAATATCACGGGATTTCGATGAAACTTGGTATGTGGGTGTATTTTCGGCCGGCGAGTGGCATAAACCTATTAATTTGCCCGTGCGACGTGACATTGACCTTGAAATCGGGTCATTTCAAGGTCAAACGCCCGAATATCACGGGATTTCGATGAAACTTGGTATGTAGGGGTACTTTCGTATGGGGAGTCTCATAAGGATATTCATTTGCCCGTGCGACGTGACCTTGACCTTGAAATCGGGTCAATTCAAGGTCAAATCGCCAATATTGATGGTATTTCGACGCAATTTTATACATAGGGTTACTTTTGCCCACTCTGCGTTTTGGGCGGGTCAAATCGTGACCCCGACCTGACCTTGACCTTCAAAATGATCAATTCAAGGTCAAATCGGGTAAAACCGGATGGATTTCGACGGGCACGTTTGTCGGGTACTTTTGTCAGGGCCGTGTTTTGGACTGGTCAAATCGTGACCCCACTTGACCTTGACCTTCAAAATGGACAATTCAA
The DNA here is from genome assembly GCA_032622095.1 of Siphonodentalium dalli. Lineage (NCBI taxonomy): Eukaryota > Metazoa > Mollusca > Scaphopoda > Gadilida > Siphonodentaliidae > Siphonodentalium > Siphonodentalium dalli. The sequence continues at coordinate 193,031,357 of CP136064.1, forward strand.
GGTCAAAGCCCGGACGAAGTCGGGTCACCTTCTTATATTTTGGAAGATGTTTGTTTGTGTGCAATCGATGAACTCGAAAACGGCCTACCCGATTTTGATGAAACTTGGAATGTGGAAGTATTTTCGGCCGGGGGTGACATAGGCCTATTAATTTGCCCGTGCGATGTGACCTTGACCTTGAAATCGGGTAATTTCAAGGTCAAACGCCCGAATATCACGGGATTTCGATGAAACTTTGTATGTGGGGATACCTTCTGCCGGGGAGTGGCATAAACCTATTAATTTACCCGTGCGACGTGACCTTGACCTTGAAATCGGGTCATTTCAAGGTAAAACGCCCGAATATGACGGGATTTCGATGAAACATGGTATGTGGGGGTACTTTCGTATGAAGAGTCTCCTAAGCATATTCATTTGCCCGTACGACGTGACCTTGACCTTGAAATCGAGTCATTTCAAGGTCAAACGCCCGAATATCACGGGATTTCGATGAAAATTAGTGTCTTGGGATACTTTCGTATGGGGAGTCTCATAAGCCTATTCATTTGCCCGTGCGACGTGAGTTTGACCTTGAAATCGGGTCAATTCAAGGTCAAATCGCGAATTTTGATGGGATTTCCACGAAATTTGATACATATGGTTACTTTTGTCCACTGAGTGTTTTGGACGGGTCAAATCGAGACCCCGACCTCACCTTGACCTTCAAAATCAGCAATTCAAGGTCAAATCGGGTAAAACCAGATGGATTTCGATGGGTACTTTTGTCGGGTACTTTTGTCCGGGCAATGTTTTGGACGGGTCAAATCGTGACCCCACCTTACCTTGACCTTCAAAATGGACAATTCAAGGTCAAATCGCCCAATTCACCGAAAAGCAGAGGGGAAACAGCCCGGACGAAGTCGGGTCCACCTGCTAGTCTACTATATATTTTGGTGTGTTTTTGGTGTGTTTTCGCGACGAACTCGAAAACGGCAGAGCCGATTTCGATGAAACTTCGTATGTGGTGGTATTTTCGGCCGGGGACGGTCATGGGCCTATTAATTTGCCCGTGCGACGTGACCTTGACCTCGAAATCAGGTAATTTCAAGGTCAAACGCCCGAATATCACGGGATTTCGATGAAACTTAGTGCCTAGGGATACTTTCGTATGGGGAGTCTCATAAGCCTATTCGTTTGCCCGTGCGACGTGACCTTGACCTTGAAATCGGGTCAATTCAAGGTCAAATCGCGAATTTTGATTGGACGAGTCGTGACCCCGACCTGACCTTGACCTTCAAAATTATAAATTCACGGTCAAATCGGGTAAAACCGGATGGATTTCGACGGGCATGTTTGTCGGGTACTTTTGTCCGGGCAGTGTTTTGGACTGGTCAAATCGTGACACTACTTGACCTTGACCTTCAAAATGGTCAATTCAAGGTCAAAGCCCGGACGAAGTCGGTTCACTTTCAAGTCTATTATATATTTTGGGAAATGTGTGTGTGTGTGAGGGTGTGTGAGGGTGTGTCTGTCTGTGTGTTCGCGATGGACTCGAAAACGACCGAGCCGATTTCGATGAAACTTGGTATGTGGGGTAATTTCGGCTGGGGAGTGGCATTGGCCTATTAATTTGCCCATGCGACGTGACAATGACCTTGAAATCGGGTCATTTCGAGGTCGAACGCCCGAGTATCACGGGATTTCGATGAAAATTAGTGTCTATGGATACTTTTGTATGGGCAGTGTCGTAAGCATATTCGTTTGCCCGTGTGACGTGACCGTGATCTTGAAATTCAAGGTCAAATCGCGAATTTGTATTGGATTTCGACGAAATTTGATACGTGAGGTTAATTTTGTCCACTGAGTGTTTTCGACGGGTCAAATCATGATCCCGACCTGACCTTGACCTTCAAAATGATGAATTCGAGGTCAAATCGGGTAAAACCGGATGGATTTCGACGGGTACTTTTGTCGGGTACTTTTGTCCGGGCAGTGTTTTATACGGGTAAAATCGTGACCCAACCTGACCTTGACCTTCAAAATGGACAATTCAAGGTCAAATCGCGCAATTCGCCGAAAAGTAGAGTGGAAACAGCCCAGACCAATTCAAGGTCAAAACGGGTAATACCGGATGGATTTCGACGGGTCCTTTTGTCGGGTACTTTTGTCCGGGCAGTGTTTTGGACAGGTCAAATCGTGACCCCACCTGACCTTGACCTTCAAAATGGACAATTCAAGGTCAAATCGCGCAATTCGCCGAAAAGCAGAGGGGAAACAACCCGGACGAAGTCGGGTCCACCTGCTAGTATGTATATATATATATATATATATGACAAGTCTTTCTCGCTGTAATTGCATCGAACTAACTTAACGGAAATGGCAGCCATCTTGGACGCCATCTTGAATACAAAAAATGCTCAAAGCGGATTTTAGCGGATTTTGGATATGTCATAGAGGATATATTCCTCTTCAAAATGGTATACATATCAACTTAGTCCAAATTTCTTCTAGGTCAAACCTTTTATCGACCAGACTATATGAGAAATTCATTTGGTGCCAAATCGGACCGTGAATATATTCAAACACCGATCAGTCTCATCTTCATTATTATTATATCGGCTCAATGTCGCTTCAGGCTCGAATGGAATACGTTAAATGGAGTTGATCACTCGGGAACGCACATGGACGCACCGTCCCATTCCTGGAAGGGAGCACAAAGACAACTCGGGGTACCTGTGAAAAAATTAATCGGTCCCGGTGTTGTCATAGACGTCAAGGAGCACGCCAAGAACAATCACGACTTCCAGGTAGAAGTAGAACATCTGCAACAATGGGAGGAAAAGCACGGGCGCATACCCGACAACGCAATTGTTCTGATGAATTCGGGCTGGGAACCTCGGTATGATAACATGTCACTGGTCTTCAACACGGATAACCTGAATGATAATCGTTCTTACCACTTTCCTGGATTTGGTGTTGAAGCTGTTAAGTGGCTACACACAGAGCGCAACATGGATATGTTTGGCGTGGACACTCCGTCACTTGAACATGGACAGACATCTATGTTTCCGGTTCACAGATACACCGGCAAGAACAACATTCCTGGTCTGGAGAATGTCGCCGGGCTCGACCAGCTCCCTCCTCGAGGAGCAACAATCTTTGTTGGCACAGTTAAATTTTTTCAAGGTTCCGGGTCCCCTTCCAGGGTTCTTGGAGTTTTCGATTCAAGTGTTATGAACACAGCCAGTAGTGTTGTTGCACTGTCTGCTGTCAATTTGTTGTCAATCGCGCTGGCCATGCTATTCGTGAGATGAGATGGTTCATATTTATCTTGCATATATGTGACCCGCCATATCAAATCCAGTCGGAAGTCGGGATTTTTTTACCCTGTGCCAATGCATTCTCTTATATATTCGAGTCGACCATATGTCGCCTCGCATATATAAGAGAAAGCATTGGCCTAACAAATTTTTACAATTTTAATAATTTGTTCTTGTATTCTTTAACAATTTTATAATTTCACCCATACAGAGCCCCAGACATACATGAGCAGACGACACTCTTCTATATTCTTCTATATATGTGTGGGGCTCCCTGCAGGGTAATGGATGTTTTTTATTTTATGTCCTAAAAATTGTAAGAAACATTTATTTAAAAAACATGATAAAAAAAATGTTAGGCCAATGCATTTTCTTATATGTGCGAGGCCACCTATGGTCGACTCGCATATATAAGAGAATGCATTGGCACAGGGTAAAAAATCCCGACTTCCGACTGGATTTGATATGGCGGGTCACATATTTGGCCAGTTTGTGAATATACCTCCTTATAGTGACTCTGTATACTCACTTGATTCAGGTTCGGTCCCAAATCCAGTTCTCGTGGTTATACGCCCGTTCTCGGTGTGCACTTTTTCTGCGCTGCTGAATTTCAAAACAAAATTGAGCGCATTTCTATTAATTCTTTATTCCACAAAGTATACCAGATATTGAGTCATAGTTGGTCGCAACCATACGAAAGTTATATTCGAATACTGGAACGAAATGTCATTATTTTCTTATATAGACATCCCCACCAGAATTTTCGCTTGTTATTGTTGCACGGTGTTAATCAAGCCCCACGATTGAACATAAACCATATATAGTGATATTTGAAGAACGGAGCATTTACTTCAGTCAAAGATTACAACACCGGGTATACATAATGTTGACAACGGTAGTGATTTTGGTGCACAAATAAATGATCAGATCAACTGATAAATGAAAATGCAAGCATCGTTAACGCCACCCAACAATGAGAATGAAAGACTATCAATGACAATATAGCTCAACTTGGAGAGGGGATAATTTGGCAGATTTGTATGCATTGCAGTTAATGAAATGACATAAAACAGGAAAAAAATCAGATGCTTACCCAAAGAGCCATAAAAAGTTTTGGATCAATTGGATGAACATGTTGAGATTGTTCACTGTAGGACATGCCGCAGTATTTTGTCACTGCAAAGAGTAAAATTCAAGATGGCTGCCAGCGGCCATCTTTTTCACTGAAATTTATAAAAAACAAAAAACAAAAAAAACGATGGCTCTCATCAAGTGGTCGCCCCGAAGATCCATTTGGAATTTGGTGGCGATCGTATGAGGGGTGTGGTCTGTAGGATGTGCTAAAGGATTTAGTAATGCAAAGAGTAAAATCCAAGATGGCTACCGGCGGCCATGTTTTTTATCGAAAATCGTGAGGTGATCCTAAACATGCATGTAAATTTTCAAAAGATTTATCCGATAAATACGGGCTGCAGGGTGTGCCGATGGATTTAAAATTGAAACCCATGATGGTTGCATGCTGGTCGCCATGTTTTTAAACGAATTTCGTAGCAAGGATCTAAAGGTCACCCTGAAGATCCATAAGTTGGTGATGATCGTATGAGGGATCTAGTCTGCAGCTGTTGTCATACAAATGGTAATATCCAAGATAGCGGGTGGCGACATTGTTTTTCTTCGATATTCATTCAAATTCGATAGCTCCATCTATAGAGGTCATCCTAAACATGCATGCCTGTATATTTTCAAAAATAAATTCGGGTGATGATTGGATAAGGGGTGTGGCCTGCATGTAGGGTACGCCAAAGCAAATTGATGACGAATCATGGGAGGACACACGGACAACGGACGCGCCCCAACCCGCGACAATAGCTCAAACTTAACTTCGTCAAGTTAAACTAAATATAAAAAACTCTTGCGGCGAAACTGTATAAAAAAAGTGATGACATTTCTTCTAGTGTTCGATTTGGAATTTCACATATACATAGGTGCTGTTTCATAACAACACGGAACCTATATGTTGGTAGAAATGAAGAAGTATACTATATAATTAAATTGAATTACGCGCCATTTTACACACATAACGGGAGTATAACTACCGATATCCGATGTTGGGACCGAACGTGTGATTATAATACTACACGCAACTGCAGCTCTCAACAATTATCCTGATATCCTCGTGTGTGTTGCATATATAGCTTGTCTGTTGTGTACGTTTGTTAGTTGATAATACTGTCCCTTCATAGTCTTTCAGTGCTTCAACCCAATCTATCCGTTGCGGATTTGCCAAGCTACAAGTCTTCAGTGTCATACTGTATACTAGTTTATCTGATTCTTAGAATAAACCAACGATTCTCCGAAGACCAAACCCTGATACTCCGAATCCAACCCTGATTCTCTCCGAAGATATTTAAGACATTTTAGCACCAGTGACAGGGACTGTCCAAACAAGGATGGATCAAAAGAGATCAGAAACGTATTACTCTATTATTGGATTTTTATTAGATTTGGGTATATATTTTTGCTACACAAGCAGGGTCCTTCTGTGGACTAATTCAAAAATGAAATTTCTGAAGCGAGACACAAAGCTACTGATGCTATCAACGATTCACCCGAGAGTTGGGCAAAAAGGGTAGAAATTTTATTACATAATGTATCGTAGGTGTAGCGTAATTCTATGGGAACCATATCTCCCCTACACTGGGGTATCGCTGCTCTCAAAAACTGGGTGCTCTATATAGTTTAATCGCTCAAAATCTAGAAGCTGATGTTCAACTAGAATTATCCAACGATGATTTCCCGAATAAATCAACAATGAGTTTACCAATTACCTCCTTGATCGCCAATAGGCTGTATATATACATTTTTCTCTTAACTTTTCGCGTAAATAATGGAAGACCAGAAACTACTTCGCCTCTTTAGGCATGTCCCCCTATACAACGACAATAAGCAATATAATAGAACAATAAATTATGAAAAGAAACATCCACACATAACATTTCATTTTATATTCCGAAATGATACAATATTACTCCATGATACACTACTAATAATAATAATAAATATTTCTTCATTTTTTGTTTGTGCACAACGCTTGAGTGAATCGTTGATAGCATCAGTAGGTTTGTGTCTCGCTTCCGAAACTACCAGTTTTAATTATATAAGTACTAGCTGGTGGGCCCGACTTCGTCCGGGCTATTTAGGGATTTCTTTGCCAGAAACACGACTATATGAGCGTATATGAGCAAGGACACGGTCGCATGCGAAATTAGACCCGATTTGACCTTGAATTGATCATTTTGAAGGTCACGTCAGGTCGGGGTCACGATTTGACCCGTCCAAAACACTCACCGGACAAAAGTACCCCTTGGTATCAAATTTCGTCGAAATCCGCCAGTTTTACCCGATTTGACCTTGAATTGACCATTTTGAAGGTCAAGGTCAGGTCGGGGTCACGATTTGACCCGTCCAAAACACCCCCAGACACAAGTACCCCAGGTATCAAATTTAGTCGAAATATGTCCGGTTTTACCCGATTTGACCTTGAATTGACCATTTTGAAGGTCAATGTCAGGTCCGGGTCACGATTTGACCCGGACAAAAATACCCCTAGGTATCAAATTTCGTCGAAATCCATTTTCCCGGCTATAGCTAGCAGACAGACAAACAGACAAACAGATACACAGATAAACAGACAGAAGTCCCAAAATATATATTAGATATAGTCCACGAAAGGACCCTGCTTGTGTAGCAAACATACACCAAAATCTAAAAAAAATCCAATAATCGAGTATAAATATACCTTTTTTGCTTGATTGCTTCGTGTTCATATACCTTTCGAGTCTATATTTAGCAGAATTGTGGGTCTTAAGTTGTTAATAAAAGTGTTACCTTTATCAGATTTGGGTAAACACTTTATCATACCCTGACATTGTGAGATTGACATAGTTTTTAATATGCTTCGTTGATAGATCAGTAACAGATATGGCTTTCAAGAAAACATTGTAGAACTCTGCGGTATATCCATCGACTTATTACTTATCGCTTTCCACATATTTCGAGGCATTTAAAATTTCAGGGAGATTAAGATATAACCAAACCACTCCAATATGGACTCCGAGAACAAGTTGGATAAATTTTTAAATAGAAGAAAAATGGCACAAACTTTACAGAAGTGGCTAAATACATGCATTATTATAGAGTAAATAACGCTTTACATCTGACAGAAATTGGAAACATGTGATACTTTCTTCCCAATTGAAATCCGACTTTGTGCGCAGGCACAGGGTTTGTAGTTGAGCAATTTCCATAAATAAAAGTAAATCTTGATTTTGGAGATCTCTATGAAGAATGCTTTTTCGAGAAATCCATACATCATGCCACAGAACATGACTTTGTTTTCATGTTCTTGAAGTGAGTGTTTGAAATTTGAAATGCCACAACCATGGTATCACACAGCTCTGTTTGACTATAACTGTATTCAGTTTCTTTCTGCCAGTGGGCATACATTGAACAATCTCTTGATTAATCCTGATTGGGATTTGGACCAGGTTTGCTATATGTTAAATTGTATGCTTGGGTGGTTGAGTGAACTTGGCCTACTGTATAAACAAGCCACCACAGTCGGTACCAAACATGGCTGTTTACTTTCTGTTGAAGTTGAGTCAAAACTCATACACTCACTTTTGAAAATGGAAAATAAAAACGTTTTTGTACTATAAAATGTGGATTTCTCAACAAAGCGTTTCTTATGGAGTTTTCCTGAATCAAAATGTACTTTCTCCTATGGAAATTATCTGACGACTATGTCCGTACGTGCGCACAAAGTCAGATTTTGTTGGTAAATAAGTGGCACATATTTTATAATTCTGATACCAGTATAGTGTTATTTACTACATATGATAATATTGCTAGTTGTTTTCTGCAAATTTTGTGACATTTTTGATAATTTTCTACCAATTTTAAAATTTGATAAACATATCCCTGGATGCCATATTGGACTGCTTTGGTTAAGCCTTAATGGGGCATTCTGAATATTTTGTATTCTCCTTGGATTTTGTTTCGATGAATGAGTTAGTGCATCCAACATTGAGTTTGGAGAGTACAGCAAACTATTAGAAAGAGTTATATTGTAAAATAACTCATGAAAAAACGTTTGTGAGCGATATTTCTCCACTATAATATGTGCAGGATATAGACACCAGTCGCGTGTTGTCCATGTGTATAAAACACCGTGTACGTGTATCGAATAATGGAGATACAAACAAGAAACTGATACTAGAGTTCTACGTATATACGTGTATATTCAGAACGGCAAAATCATTTCCTTTCAAGAAAATTGTTGGTGCAATATAGACTCGAGAAAAATTGTCTCCAAGCTATTGAAAAGGCAAGATGTGCCGAAACCGGTAGAGCTGTATGTACATACATGTAATAAATATTCAACAATGAACGGATACCTTTCTTAATTTTTCAAACTATATATATATTTATCACATAATTTGCCCATAAAAGCAGTTTCATAATTATCAATAAGAGACACGTTTAATATCAGCGCGTGCGATGAATTGAATTGTTTATTAGCAAAGTCAACATCTAAGTTGCAACATGCCATACAACGTATTTACACAACATTATACAAACAATACACAACATACATATACATCAATAAATGAGTTCATCATATTATATGATATTGATAATAAATACAAATAATGCTAATACATTTGGGAATATGTTTTCTGAAATGGTTTAATTCATATAATATTTACATTATATATAATATAATGTAATACTTGCTTCATGGTAACTTTATAAACGCTAATTTTAAGAAAATGCTCACTCTTTTCAATATACTTATGTTAAGCAGTGACAGCAGTCTGTAGAATTTATTTCTGTTAGGGTTTTCCCAGTAATACTTCGGTATATAGGTTTCTCGCAGATCGTTAAGTTCAGTACACAAAATAACAAAATGGTATTCATCACATACATTTTCGCCACATAACGGGCATTTCGTGTCTTTACATGTACTTTTATTCCATCTGCATTGCTCTATCGGTAGTCTGTGATTGGCTGTTCTAAATTTCAGTAAATACGTAGCTAGATGAGATGGCATATATACTAAGTATCGGCTCAATCTGACAGAATCCTTTATGTTTCGATAAAATATGGCACGGCTTGAAATAGACATATTTAGCATGCCGAAGAGGCAGCATGTGTGTTGCTCTATTAATTTCGCTTTCATGTGTTTCGTGTCTGTCTTGCTTAGTGGTGACTGATTCTGCCACGCACTTTCCATATTTACTTCTCGCAGAGTTTCTTTGATAAACGAAATCCATTTAATCTTGTTTTGTAGTATGGCATCACCATCATTGAGATATCTGAGTAGAAGGAATACATTTTCAAATACCGACGAATGACGTAACACAAAACAAAACGCATTTGTTGACACAAACACCGTTTGAAGAGTTTATTATTACATAAAATGATCGTTATTGATTAATTATTGATTAATTATTGATATTTATTGTTGCATATTGGCTGCTATCAATATTTACACAAATAGTATTAATTATTTCTTATAATTGCTCCTTTGGTCAACTTTGACTATCGGAAAATGAAAATATGCCGCTGAAAAAAATGTAATCGATATTAAAGTCTCATCCTTTCGGCAACATGGAATTGGTTTTAATTACTTAAATGATTAATATAGTAATTTGCCTTTTATCTGTGATGAAATGAGAAATGATAATTGTCTTTTTTTGCTAACATTAAATTAAATAAATTAAGTAAAATACAGTGAAATTATTTTTTAAATTATTATTTATTACATTTTTGCGCACGTTGGCATCTCTCTGATTGCATTCTAGTTATCGTTGTTTTCGATGGATATTTCGCATTGCTTCGCGTTTATTTGATCATGTGATAAAAAGTATCTCACACTCGTCCTATTTTATACGTAATTTATCAACATCGTCCACTAAATTCTATTTGAGCCTCGGTAAACCTCGGCTCAAATCGAATTTAGTGAACTCGGTTGATAAATTCCGTATAAAATAGAAACTCATGTGAGATACCGACCTCTCTGTAAGTTGAATAGTGACATGCGCTAATCCGACATATGGGTATTTCATACAGAATGCCAACAGAACACGGCCTCGATTTTAAATGCAACATTTCACAACGAGATCGGTATGAGGGAGTTATCAAATGCATCGACGGGAATCACACACCCATCATAAACCTTGGTTGAAAAATGCAAACAAATTGAAGATTTGGTTGTGGGTTGGGGGGGGGGGGGGTAATGGAATTACGGCGTGACGTTAATTTATATGACAATTTTAGTCACTTATTTGTCCTGAACGTAGTCATGGTGGTATTTCAATTGAGAGAGAGTTTTCTCAAAGCATTCATATTAGGAGTGATTCCTAAAGTTCTGAAACCGGTGAAACAAGAGAAAGCAGTTTCTTCGCCTACTAACGACCAGTAATATTCAACATATGTGGATATATGATCCGTAAATGGAAAAGATACGATACGGTACGATTTATTTGCATAAACACCAATAAAGGCAGTATGCTAACAATGCAATGCATAATGAAAGTGTCAATGACACTGTAGCTCAATTTGGAAAGGGAATAATTTAATGTGTTACTGTCGATGGAGTTATTAGGAATGTGGAAAGTTGAATGTCTAATACTAGTTTATCAACATGAAGAGATATATATATACATGTATATAAAAGTAAAATCTAAGATGGTTGCTGGCGGCTATGTTTTCCAACAATTCAAAAACATTTGATATCTTTAGTCATGCAAAGAGTAGAATCCAAAATGGCCGCTGGCAGCCATGTCTTAATGCCGAATATCCCCAAAATGACTCGTTCCCATCTACATGTCAATTTCAATAGCCATGACAAATTTTATGATGATCAGACTAAAGGTACGACCTGTAGCCCATGCTAAAGTCATACAAAGTCATACAAAGAGTAAAATCTAAGATGGCTGCCGGTGGCCATGTTTTTTGGCCGAATGACCCCAAAATAACTCGTTCCCATTTACAAGTCAATATTAACACCCACGACAAATATCATGATGATCAGATGAACAGTACGACCTGTAGTCCGTGCTAATGGATTGAATTATGAAATCCAATATGGCCGCTGGCAGCCATGTTTTTTGTCCGAATAACCCCAAAATGACTCGTTCCCATCTACATTCCAATTTCAACAGCCATTAAAAAATTTATGATGATCAGACTAAAGGTACGACCTGTAGCCCATGCTAAAGGATTTAGTCATACAAAGAGCAAAATCCAAGATGGCTGCTGGCGGCCATGTTATTTGGCCGAATGACCCCAAAATGACTCGTTTCCCATCTACATGTCATTATTAACATTCTTGACAAATTTTATGATGATCAGACTAAAAGTAGGACATGTAGCCCGTGCTAAAGGATTTAGTCATACACTATTATTAAGAGTAAAATCCAAGATGGCTGCTGGCGACCATGTTTTTTTGGCCGAATGACCCCAAAATTACTCGTTCCCATCTACAGTCATTGTTAAAGGTACTCAATCCGATAAAACTCCTCTCAATTACTATTTCAATGGCTTCGGGGGTAAAAAAATATTTGATTCGAGTCGAGGAAGTCACCCATCAAAGCTCAGATTTGTTAGATATCGATTTTAGAATCTATTATTTTTCATTATCGGGAATACTATCTGGCCCAGAACTCAGTCGAAATTGCGTTATTATGACCACTTGATTTTAGAGTTATCCATCCTTGTCTGTTTGAATAGATTTTGGTGTACACATCCCGAGCAGATTAAGGCAGTTGAAGGCAATTATTAGTACTCATCTCGAGTAAATAACAAATTTCAAAAATAAATATCTAATAACTCTGAGCTTTGTTTGATGGGTTCCTCGACTCGAATCAAATATGTTTTACCCCCAAAACCAAAGAAATAGTAATATAGGACCCTCTGATCGGATTGTTGTTGTTGGAATCTGTTGAGATGGGGACCCTCTGTTCGAATTGAGTACCTTTAATATCCATGATAAATTTTATGATGATCAGACTAAAGGTACGACCTGCAGCCCGTGCTAAGGAATTTAGTCGTACAAAGAGTAAAATCCAAGATGGCTGCTGGTGGCCATGTTTTTTGGCCGAATGACCCCAAAATTACTTGTTCCCATCTACATGTCAATATTATCATCCATGACAAATTTCATGATGATCAGACGAACAGTACGACCTGTGGCCCGTGCTAATGGATTAAATTTTGAAATCCAAGATGGCCACTGGCGGCCATGTTTTTTGTCCGAATGACCCCAAAATGGTTCGTTCCCATCTACATTCCAATTTCAACAGCCATGACAAATTTTATGATTAATTATATTAATGCACGAATCATACATTTATCCAATTAGGGGTAACTTTCGGTGATTATTAAGTGCAGACACGAGTGAAAGTATCCCCACACACAACACCTCGAAGTGTGGTACTATTTCTATATTTTTTTGTCATTTATTTTATGAGGCAGCTACAGTGACGATAATGTTTGTTGAATATGCATGGAAAAACAATTTGTATTGCATAAACCACAGTGTCACCATTTATTTCGTGTGTGTTCCGGTGTGGCTATAAGAAATGCGACAAAGACAACGCTTGTTGTATGAGTAGGGTATTCGAATCCTATATTTATGAGAATTACCAGTTTGCAAATTGCTCTCGGTCCACGGTATGCGGTTGCAAATGTAATGTGGTTTTGTCCTTAAAGGTTGACTGGACACTAAACATGGCTCAAATTCATTCATTTCTTGCATATATTATGTTGAGTATAAAATAAGATGGTCCTATATATAAATGATCGGATGTAGTGTATAGTACCTCTTTATATAATGTATGTATACATGTGATAATTTTAGTCCTGCATGCTGCATATACCACTGACATTTTAAAACGAACCGTACGTGGACACTACTAAAGAGACGATTTTGAGTAAGCGACCTCCTTCCTGGAATCGGGGAGCTAAATGTGTTCTAGAGTCGGGGAGCGAGTACACCGTGGAATGCTAAAGGTGAAGGTAACTGAAGAATGACCTTCACCTGATACATGCGACACGTTATTAAAGGATGACATCGCGTTTATTTGATTTGTACATAATATCTAAATAATTTAAACTGGTGAATGAATGGGGGAACGGATTTTTGTGAGCGGGAAATGTATTTAACTAGCTGTTGTAGATCTGGGTTTTTCCAGATCAAATTTGGCTGTGAGATAGCCCTGTCATACACTTGGGGATTTATTTTAAAAAGTAAACACATGACCTATGATTTTTCTTGCATTTTCGTGATCAACTGGTGTCAATCTAGCTGGGTAAACATCACTGGTATGGCCTGCAGGCTTCGATTCAGCGAATTTGGCCGAAACGTTAACACTGTCGCCTATGGGAAACCATTTAGTTCCGTGATTCCTATCCTTTGGTCGAAGGTACAAGATAAATTCAGTGTCATGACATCCTGTGGGAGGAAAGAGAACTCTACATATAATGGAGCTTGGATATGTAAATAATCAAATTGTTTCACCCAAACCCTTGGGTGTTTATTTCACACCACTTTCTGGGATAACCTGTGTGTCGACTGAGAACATGCGTGCCAATTGAGGAGAACACGCGAAGGATTTGTGTAAATGTTAGCCCAAACGACATTTCGAAGTAACGACTGCTTTGTTGTTTATTTCGAGGAATAATACCGCATCATATGAATTCAGCCCAAATATATTGACAGGTGTCAAGGGTCTAACTCTATACTGAGCAATAAAAAACTAATATAATAAATACCGAGTATATTTAATTTTAACGCCAATGGGTCGTTTATGTGCGTTTAAGAGTGTATTTATGCTTAAAGCAAAGTGAAATAACGATCTTAAAATGAATTGGCCGGTATATTTTATTAGTTATCAGGGTTACCAGGGTCGTAGTTGCATAAATTACAATATATTTTTATGCTAAGATAATTGCGTGGTAATTTGTTAGTTAATGGATTGATCGGTGATCATGTTAACACAAATCCCATATATGGACATTCCAAATATGGCAGGTGACTTGCGCATGCGCAAAACAGATACAATGGTCTAATTCGCGGAGGCGATGTGCATTTTAATTCTTTCATTACGACTGTTTTGGCGTCCTAATCTATTAAAATATTCTTCTATATCTTGGAAGGTGTTCTGGAAGGATTATTTCAATATGTGTATATCGGATTAACCTTCCAAAAAGATGAGTTTGACGCCTGTATTTCTTGGCATGAATATTAACGAGCGCTCGTCTGCAAGTAGGTCATCTGGATTCGGAATTGGCGTGTTTTTGTGAAAATGTCAAATTCAATTTCTTCCATCTAAAACATAATTACGCGCTGGACTCGGTCATTTTAGGAACATATATGTATCACACGCACATACACCAAGTCTCAGCCTAAAAGTTTGATAAATGACAGTTTTATCGACATAAATCTATGTTAATGGTAAATTCCATGTTAAAATTTAAATTTTATCATTGAAAAAAATTCATTTCTTCCATCTAAAACATAATTGCGTGCTGTACTCTGTCATTTTACGAATATGTATCTATCCCACCAACACACTCCAAGTCTCAGCTTAAAATTTTGAAAAATGACAGTTTTATCGACATAAATCAATTTTAATGCCAATAATGGCAAATGGAGAGTTAAATAAATTTTAGGCCAATTAGGGCCCTGCGAATGTTTTCTGACCTGTTCTATATTGGTCACTAGAGTTCATATTTGACCGGTTACACCTGATAATTATGCTACAGTATAGTCGCGTTACTTTATAGGTCAACATTGGTCATTATCACCGGACAAATTTATTTTGGTCTATCGTATCAACCCCTATTTTCTCCCGCGCGTAGCCTGACTACCGCTATTCTCAAAGTAATTGACCAGAAAAACGGGGTGATACCCCGGTCATGACCACGGTGATACCGGTAATAAACGGTAGCTGTATCGAGGCGGTCATGGCAGTGGAATTACGGTATTGGGCGATGATACCGCGGTCTTTTAGCGGGCACCGCATTAATTTTTTTGAATACCGCAGTGATTTTCATGGAACACTTTGAGGGGAGGTATTTACTCCCACATACGTTAACAAGCGGTATCAGTACCGCGGTATTGGAGGATACCGCGGTATAGTACCGCAGTATTAACGGGGTGACACCACGTTGCTGGTGGTCAATTACTTTAAGTATAGCGGTAAGTGTCAACATTGGTCATTATCGCTCCACTAATTTGTATCGTTTCATCGGTATGAATTCCATATCCAATTATCCACATATAACCAACCCAACCTCTAATCCCGGTCCAATTTATTTATTTCTTTCATCGGTATATTCACGTAACGTAATATTTTATCACGTGATATTTGTACTTATATGTCTATGGTATTACTATAGTATACTGTATACGTATATCAATTGCTATTCCTATCTATATAATCCTGGTGCCATCTATAGAGATAGATAATTTCAGACTCGGTACAAACCACTTTTTCTCCGAGTCCATATAACCAATTTAACCCAACATCTTATAGATGACTATTCTGGCACTATATAGAGATGTCAGACTAAGATTCTGACACCCCCCTATTTTATAGCCATGTTGCAACAGTAGAGTTCAGATGCATATTATGTCAACATCGGTCGTTATCGCTCTACAAATTTATATCGGTTCAACCCTTAGTTCCCTGTATCGCCCACCCCTCCCTCAGTTTATTTTTTCAGTTGTATTATAGTCTCATTACGTACACATTTTATCTTTTCTAACTTTTGCTTCAACGCGTTGAGTTCCGCTGCAGACAATATAAAACTGACAACATTTTGAAATGTAAGCAGGCTTCAAACTCATCTTATCCAAGAAAAACTCTGGTTACATAAGAAATTTGTGTATAAGGTGTACGCGCATTTGTCGCGTTAAAAACAAAAGGTCCCAAGTCAAGGTCCAAATCCCCAACACACTGATGTGAGGTTTAACTCCATCTACATACAGTAATGTCCAAAGTAATTGATCACTTAACCACAGCAAAATAATGGGTATTTTTTCATGATTTTAAATCCTGAAAAATTACCCATAATTCTGCTGTGGTTAAGTGGTCAATTACTTTGGGCATTACTGTAACCAATATAAGGATTTGAGGTGTAATAATAACTCAATCCTCATACAGTAATGTCCAAAGTAATCGACCACTTAACCACAGCATAATTATTGGTAATTTGTCAGGATTTTAAATGCTGAAAAAATACCCATAATTCTGCTGTGGTTAAGTGGTCAATTACTTTGGGCATTACTGTAACCAATATAAGGATTTGAGGTGTAATGATAACTCAATCCTCATGCAGTAATGTACAAAGTAATTGACCACAGCTGAATAATGGGTAATTTGTCAGGATTTTAAATGCTGAAAAATTACCAATAATTCTGATGTGGTTAAGTGGTCAATTACTTTGGGCATTACTGTAACCAATATAAGGATGTGAGGTTTAATGAGAACTCCATCCACATAACTAATAAATATGTGTGAAAATTAAACCAAAAAAAATAAATTCCATGATGGCGTCCAATATGGACTGCCTAATTCTGCTCCAAAACATGTTTATTGAATATATGGTTGTTTATTGGGGGAAACTGATTATTTCAATGATATTTTCATTAACTGCATCGGATCCAAAACCCGACTTACGGGAGCTCGCTTCGTGCACGACTGTATCTTAAGCATATGTGCATATTTAATGAGCCAACAATTGGAATCCAAATAGAGAAGATTGGCACGTCGACCCTGCGCATAGACATCATTGATGATCTCTATGGGAATCAAAATTGACATTTAATAGACAATTTCGATTAACCGCAATAACTTAAGGAATCTCTAATTATGATTAAGCCCAAATGAGAATGCAATAAGACATTTCTTATTACCCTTAACCGCAATTACTTCCCATTGCACTTTAGCACAATTAATATCTCTCCCCCCCCAACAGCTTATCAATACCACTCAGGACAGTGGGTGTTTTTCCTCAATTAATTGAATTTCTTGTTAGTGACCATAAATCTATACCTTCGGTTTTGCCGAATAACCGAACAAATGTTGTCAACTGTTTCCACGTTTATTCTCACTTATACCGTGTTTATATCCGTTTTATCCTATTTGTTGTTGTGTATTGCATTACTTTGATAAAGTCTGCGCTTGTGTTATTCTCACAAAAGGTAATGCGTATTTACATTTCACAATTCCGCCTTACAGTCTGCGAGTGCGACGGAAAAAATTTCCACATGTCCGAGCGCCATTGGCATTGATTCCTTAAATACGAGACTATTTAATCGAATGAGGTCAAATATTCGCATATAACTTGACTCATATGTTATTCTGCACAATTCTGGCCAGTGCCGACTTTCATTTCGTATTACTTTCGTTTTTATCGAAATATAACCGTTTTCTATGGAGATTCCCATGTAAATTTGTTCAACCAAAAAAATTCATAGTTTTGCCAATTTCAAGCTACTTTATAGCATGGTCAGGGCATAATCTGGCCTATCGAGTGATGGTAGACGTTCCTTCAGTGTGCACAACAAATATTTGGTCCCAACGAAGCAGGCTAAAATCCTGAAATTTGTCAATTGACTTTGAGTGTGAAGAAAATATTCATTTAAACTTCCAAAATTGGTTGAAATATGCTCAACAACATTCAGTTGAATGGTGACATTATTTATAGTCACCGACTAACTTCCACGATGAATAAAATTTGTTTTTATTGATGACAATTATGTCGCGAGTCATAAAAATGTTAATTTTCTGAAGAAAAAAAATTCATTGTTTCGCCAATTTCAAGCTAGTATTGAGCATGGTCAGGCCATTACATATAATGATTAAGATTGCTAAAGAACTGAAATAATGAAATGGGAAACTTTTACTGACATCTGGTAAGGATTGAGGAGCAGATGCTAGAGGCCCCCACCCCCACCCCCATGGAAGACGGAATACCACTTAACACAGAAGTTGGAATACGGAATACCATATGGAATACATACAAATATATGAAAACTTCATTTTTTGGAAGGTCGGCGTACGAATACCGGTATTTTTGGAATACCGAATACCTCCTAACAGAGGGGCCGGAAATACCGCGTACCTCATAACAGGGCATGGAATACGGCATACGAAAAAGGGGGGTGGGGGCCTCATGCTATGGAGCCTCCGAGCCTCCCAATATATTGTCTGCTCCACATCTCAATAGAATTCAACAACATTCAGTTGAATGGTGACATTATTTATAGTCACCGACTAACTTCCACGATGAATCAAATTTGTTTTTATTGGTGACAATTTATGTCGCGAATCATAAAAATGTAAATTTTCTGAAGAAAAAAAATTCATTGGTTTGCGAATTTCAAGCTAGTTTATAGCGAACATGGGAACCAAGGTACAATTTATGCCATTTAGGCACACTTCAGAGTGAAATCTGGGCTTATATTTCGGCGAGAATCCAAATCTAGATTCTCGCAAATTACCCTGGATTCTCATGAAAAAGTATATATGGATTCTCGCAAAATCAGATGAAATATATGCCCTAGTGGAAATATAGCAAATCGTTTAATGCTTTAGAATTTTTTTTTTCGGAGATTTATATATATATGTTTAAAGACATATTATGGAATTTGTCGGGAGCGAGAAATTGATAAGTTAGTGCTCAGGCACTTTTCCAACGTGGGGAATGTTATCATTCTACTAACATCACTGAAAATTTCCAAAAAGATCTACCACACCACTTCATATAGAACATCGTCTGAACTACTCCAAATTGTAAATATTTACATCTCGATTCGGGGCGCAACTATCGGCTGTAATTAAACAAAAATCATTTTGCCATCGAGAGTCATTGCATTTAACTAATATATAAGAATGACGTTGTGTAACATCCATTTGGATTAATATTCGTAACAAATAACTACTTTGAGAAAGATTATTCTTAATTTCTATTTATTTGATCACTCTGCCCGGTGTCTGCCGGAGTGTTTCACATCACTTTAATCAAGGAAGACTGTTAAGAAAAACTGCATTTCAAGACCACCAAACAACTTTCCTTTTTAGGGCCACCACATCTTCCAAATATGTACTTCTTCCATTTTGCTATCAAAGACCGAAAAATGTCGTTAAACTAGAGATCCAAATACCCCCTAAGGGCCCCTCTATCTTGAGATATTAAAGACCGAAAAATGTCGTTAAACTATAAAGACCGAAAAATGTCGTTAAACTAGAGATCCAAATACCGCCTATATCTTGAGATATTATAAAGACCGAAAAATGTCATTAAACTATTAATTGTTGTTGCTGTTGTTTATTAGGGTTTATCGTCATTCTAGCCGCTAGGCCACACACGACGTTGTCAATTTTACGGGTTGAGGAAAGACCACGCAGAGGCTCAATTTCACCGGGAAGTTGTTCCACTGCGTGTAGAAACCATGGACCCCCGGAAAGCAATTGACAAACTTGCCCAGATACACGATTCCGGTCACCCTCCCTATGGTGGGGTTAGAACCAGCTTCGTCAGCGCTGGACGGCCTGGGACGACGTAATACACCTGGCACTCTACCGACTGGACCACCGGGGGCCCCTATTAAACTGTTAAAGACCGAAAATGTCGTTAAATTGTAAAGTTTGAGCTATTGCCATGGCTTTGTCGTCCGTGTGTATGTGTGTACGTAAGGCGTCAACAATGCAGGCTACAGGTCGTACCTTTGGTCGGATCATTATGAAATTTGTCATAGCTGTTGACATCAACATTTAGACCAGATTATTAATTTTGGGATCATTCGGAAAAAAAACATGGCCGCCAGTGGCCATCTTGGATTTCAAAATTCAATCCATTAGCACGGGCTACAGTTCGTAATGTTTGTCTGATCATCATGAAATTTGTCAAGAATGTTAATAATGACATGTAGATGGGAACGAGTCCTTTTGGGGTCATTCGGCCAAAAAACATGGCCGCAGCAGCCATTTTGGATTTTAGTCTTTATATGACTAAATCTTTAGCACGGGCTACAGGTCTTAACTTTAGTCTGATCATCATAAAATTTGTCATGGCTGTTAAAATTGGAATGTAGATGGGAACGAGTCATTTTGGGGTCATTCGGACAAAAAACATGGCCGCCAGTGGCCATCTTGGATTTCAAAATTTAATCCATTAGCACGGGCCACAGGTCGTACTGTTTGTCTGATCATCATGAAATTTGTCATGGATGATAATATTGACATGTAGATGGGAACGAGTAATTTTGGGGTTATTCGGCCAAAAACATGGCCGCCAGCAGCCATCTTGGATTTTACTCTTTGTATGACTAAATTCTTTAGCACGGGCTACAGGTCGTACTTTCAGTCTGATCATCATAAAAATTGTCAAGAATGTTAATAATGACATGCAGATGGGAACGAGTCATTTTGGGATGATTTGACCCAAAAACATGGCCGCCAGCAGCCATCTTGGATTTTACTCTTTGTATGACTAAATTCTTTAGCACGGGCTACAGGTCGTACTTTCAGTCTGATCATCATAAAATTTGTCAAGAATGTTAATAATGACATGTAGATGGGAACGAGTCATTTTGGGATCATTTGACCCAAAAACATGGCCGCCAGCAGCCATCTTGGATTTTAATCTTTGTATGACTAAATTCTTTATCACAGGCTACAGGTCGTACTTTTAGTCTGATCATCATAAAATTTGTCAAGAATGTTAATAATGACATGTAGATGGGAACGAGTCATTTTGGGGTCATTCGGCCAAAAAACATGGCTGCCAGCAGCCATCTTGGATTTTACTCTTTGTATGACTAAATCATTTAGCACGGGCTACAGGTCGTACCTTTAGTCTGATCATCATGAATTTTTTCATGGCTGTTGAAATTGGAATGTAGATGAGAATGAGTCATTTTGGGGACATTCCGACAAAAAAACATGGCTGCCAGCGGCCATCTTGGATTTCCAAATTCAATTCTAAATCTTTCCATTCATTGCTCATCACACAAATTTAACTTCTTCTCAAAGTTGAGCTACAGTGTCATTGACACTTTCATTTGAGACATTAAAGAACGAAATATGTCGTTACACCATTAATGATCATTAATACATAATTTGTGTTTATGAAAGTCTGGTACAGACAGTTTGTTTCCAGTACATATTCATTGGAACGTAAACAATTATTCTCATGTTAATATTGCCTTTCGTTACTGGTTTCCTTGACTCACATATCTCTCACTTCTTAATACTTATAATTAAAACAAATGTTCTGTGTTTTGTGTCACTTCTTAATAGCATTCTGTATTCTGCTATTGAAAAGAAAAACAGTTGTAGTATACCTTAAAGGTATGAAGGCCTTGGTGGGTATCATGTGAACATATTTCCACCGCTACAAACGAAATAATATTCAAATATAGACAGACTTTGTTAATATACAAATGAGAAATATCTCATAAACATTATGTTATAGTCGTAAATTTGCCGACTGTTATGTAAACAAAGCATAAAAAAGTTACTTTCCTGGTGTTTCTTTATATTATGATGGTAAACATAAAGAGCGTTCTTTGTTGCTCAATTCCTTATTTGGAAATAATAAAGAGCGTTTATACCATTTGTGTGTGATTAGCCAGTAGCATTATGCTGCCTTCTAGAACACAATCAGACTCTTGTTTAGGTAAAATTTAGTAGGTCTTTATGTAAGCATGATGTTTAAGGGATTACAGTGCTCATGAAACAACAAAACTCTATCGGAAAGCCACCCCTATTGTGATCACAATAATCCAAGTCCCATAAAAATCGCGTAATAATTAAGCCGAGAAATAAATAAATAATACCGCCACCGGTTGTCGGCTATCTCCGTCGCAAAACCTCGCATGACGTCAAGCGAGGTAAACTAATTAAAAACACGGAATCGGAGTTATTTGTGTCTACCTATATGACGATGGAAAATCCGGAATAGACATCAGCTCGTGAGCGTGATGGAATTACTGCGGGGCATATCAATAGCATTGTGTACACATGGTTAATTGTCATCGCGCGGTGAGTTATATTCACTTGTGATTTGTCTTAAGCGCTGTTTGGAAAGTTATTGTTTTGACAAAAAAACTATAGAAGGCCGATTGAGCGGGGTAGGTAACACTTTCGTGTCAAAAATAAAGCTTATAAAAACATGAGCAGGCATGTGAACTCTATTCGGGCGCGTGTTCACGATGTTGTTTTAATTTTCCGTATATATGCCCCGAGTGTTCCGTATTTACAATCATTCATTCGTAACATTGCCATATAAATGCAGTGTTTTCGGCTGTGGTCGGTCTAGTGACTCTCAGTTAGGTATAATGCTGTATTCATTTCCAAACGATGTTCGTTTACGTGCCATTTGGCGGGATTTCTGTGGGAAACCCGTTGCGCAATCATCAGAAACCGATTACATATACCAAATAAAGAGCGTTTAATTTGACAAGTCAGTCATGGTTACGAATACATACAATTGCAGTTAAAGTGGAGAGTATGTTGAATACATCACGATAACAACTATTCTTAGTCGATTCCCCATTTCCTTCACCATGGCTCCATAAAGAGCGTTCCATGTTAAGAGTTTTCCTAATATGGTACGAATAAAAAGAGTTTAATAAAGCGGAAATTGCTATGACTTGGAAGGATATATAAAGCATGCATATCGGAAGTTCGTGTACATGTATTGACCTGTATTGGTGTAATCAGTAAAACAAATCACGATGACAACTGTTCTAAGTCGAGTCCCTTTACCTTGACACAATAAAGAGCGTTCACTATTACGATATATTGCGAATAAAGAGCACTTGAATATGTGATTCCATATTAAACCGGATTATTATCCCTCCTTCAAAAAGTGTTATATATATATGATTGGATGTTTATAACCCTATTGTTATGCGTAATTGCCACATAGAGGTCGATTTATGACCTGGATATTCAATAGACCGCATCGCTAGAGTGCTAATTTAATAGGTCAATAACGATGCATAGATGTAGTGAATTTCCATCAGTGACAGTCGGCTAGATTGTTTTGGGGTGGGGGAAGCAATATTCCGAAATATATATAAACACCATATTGCCCAAATAATTACATGATTCATAACCAAGGAAAAATGAACATATCATATTGGTAATGAATGACTTGATTATAATTGATTAAATCCGACAGCAATAAACCAATTGTGTGTTGTTTTACCACGTTACGATAATTAAAACGAAACGCTCTTTATTGACACACGACTAATGGCATCTGGAAATTGGAATGTTTACGAGATGATACTTGCCTAATAACTGTGCAAGTCTTCGCGTATATATGCAATCTTGATATGCATATATAATATAACTTGGACTATTCCGGTAACGAAAAATATATATAAACACGAGCACCCGTTTATATAGATAAATGCGCGCAAAACTGAATAATATACGGGCATGGCTTTATAGTAACAACACATCGCGATACATATAATAATAGTAATAATAACACGATAAAGATCGACATTTAATTACGAGAAAGGCGATGTTTCGGCGAAGTTTTGCATTCGCAGTGTGATAACGCGACAATCGTCAAAGGCCGCGATCGACTGCATGCAAACTTAAAATACCGCCGTCGCGTATCTATGCGTTGTCAATGAGTTACCACGTGATCGATCACGTGCTATGCTTCTGTTTACATGTGACAATCACGTGATCGGGCTGATGATCACGTGACTTCGTCTACAACAAAATCTTCGGCTAACTTCGGAATTTTTTTGAATCGTTATAAAAATAACGATTGGCGGCCGAATATTAGATTATATGCGCCCAATGGACATTTTATATATATATTATCGGTATATTGAAAGAAAATAATATTGTTTTTTTCAGGACCGTATTCCTTTAAGGGATAGTGATCGTATATTTGAACCAAAATGTATGCGTTTTAATATTGATCTGTTTACGGTGTTTGGAACAAATATTTTCGACAACTAAACCCTCTCGTCCCTTTTATATAATTAATATAACATCCCTCATCCAATAATCTCCAAATTGCATATCTAATTTCAATCCTAGTTACACGTCACACCGACCCTCATCATTTGCCAATTGTACACCCTTTTTTGCTGCTTCTGTTGCAACTGCTCAATTTCTTTAAAAATTATTGAAAAAATGGTCCTCCGGCCAGCGACATTTACCTCCGATTTAGTTTTTTCGATCATCGGTCCACACCAAAATTGAGCACACGTCCCCTATATAATATACCTATTTAAACCGAGTATACACGGTGGGTGTAATAGAAGAACCATTAATTTAACCGTAACCGTAGCATATTTCCACGTATACGTGTACGTTTTCACGACAAATCCCCGCTGATCTGTTATTAATGAACCAAACAATTAACATGTCAACACACTCTGGCCCGCCAATGCTACAGTGTATAAACGTAACGGGGCAAATATGCATATTATATTGACCGCTAACGAGAACATTCATCACCAATAATCTGCTCACCCCTTTCAGTCGATACGATAGAAACTAAACGATTTGTTACTTCTAATTACCCGTACTTAATTACACTACTTGCGTGTTAATAAAGTACGACACCCCCCCCCCCCCAATCACAACTAAAGGTGAAACATGGGATTTAGAACATTAATATTCACTCTTACACAGTTCCACATTCAAGGTGTGTCTTGTGTAATCGTATGTCAGTTGTAACGTTGTGAAACCGCAACCGAACTGAATTATTCTATTGCTAAATAGTTCATGGGTGACCTGATGCATGCATCTTAGTTTTCTTGTACTTACTGATGCTCGACTTCGTTACACCCCGGTTGGGTGCCGGGTATTAAAATAAGTCGGACGATTAAATGTTGTTGTATATATTACACGCTTGTTAAAATCCAGTGTTCCTGTTCCATATTTATAAATTCGTTTTGGAACACGCGTCGCATGCGGAACGTAAATGACTTTCGCATGAACCATGAAACCGAAACTATGTAAAAGAAAAAAAAAAGCATCGCACACGAAAAAAACAAGCCCGGTATGTGCAGGGACGTGGCTAGAGGGTCTCCGTTGGGGGGTACCCACCTTGGGGAAATTCCAAAATTCCAACTGCACTCCCCCCCCCCCCCCCTCTGAATCAGAATCAGACCAAACACAAGTTTTTTTTGCATAATTCCATTTGCACCCCCTTGCACCTCAGTGCTCAGGCCATGGTTCTATATTCCCGGTATGAGAACATTCAGATATTTTAACCTGAAAATTTGCATAAATCCTAACATCTAGGTCTAACACCAGACAAATGCAAACGGCTACGGGCAAGAGACCAGGACACACCGGGCCGACCATGGTTGTTCGGCCCGGTGTGAGAAAATTTTGAAAACTATACAAGAAAATTGCCAATCCTAGCATTTAGACTGGC
>CP136064.1:193057255-193105194 GCA_032622095.1 Siphonodentalium dalli
GACCCTTTCTGGACACATTGAAGTTGTGCAACATATTGTACTTGTATCAAATTGGTGTAATCAATTCCTCCTACAGTTTGTAGTATAAGGATCTGAATTTCTGAAACCCATATATCCTTCAAACCTGCCTCCTTCGTCGGGGGGACATTTTGGTCAGCGACCTTTTATTAAATTTGGCATCTGAATTAGATTTAAGACTATTGAGTGACAAAAGAAAAGAAAATTAAATAACTGATTTCGGTTACAGGTCAGAAAAAATTAAGGTCAGTAGGTAGGATTGAAAATATTTTTTTTTTATTTTTTTTTTTTCCGTTTTGATATATTCTTATTATTCTCATGTCTTCTGCAAGATTTAGATGAGATTACTTGTGAATTTTTGCATAAGCTGTAACAACACAATTGAAGACATTTAATTTTGTTTTGCATATAAATTTTCTAGCTTCCGTAATAGGCACTATAGGCAGATGTATATATTTATTTTGTTCACCGACAGCTGGCAGCATGCTTGCTGAATGGCAACATTTTTTTCCATGTAGGTAGGGAATACAAAAACAAGTATTTTTGTTTTGGTTTGGCCCAACTTTAATATTAAACTGAACATCCTATTCAGTTATATTCAATGTCAATGAGGCCACAGATATGTGATTATTAAAGTTGATATCTGTAGCCGGGTAAATGTACTAGTATTTGTGTTGCATATAAAGATTAATTACACTCAATGTAAAAGGAAACACCCTGCTCATCATTGTGTATACATTTGTAATCTGACTGCCTAAAGCTGCTTGCAAGGCTCATTCTGATTGGTCAGTAGTCTGTGTTCTTATGGATATGTTGGCCACTTTTGGGAACAATTCTACATGTACCACCATGTTGTGGTAGTTGTGTGCAATGTTGCTAGGGTCTCACATTTTCATAATTCAAACCTCAGGTGAATTGGTTAAAATCATGATAGGTGATGACAGAGAAATGGTATGGCTGCATAATAATAACTATTTGTAACAATAATTTAAGATGTAACAGGATTAGGCCATACAAAACCGAAAATCTTTCTGAAATGACTGAGTAAATTAGTCACCATTTAATAGTGACTTTTGATGTTACAAAAGTTCAGCTTTCTGGTGGAGAATTATACCACTCCGGGATAAAAATTTAACTGCCGGTATTTTATAGCAGGTTTCTGAAGCCAAAGTGCATTTCATAATTTAAAATAAAATCACACAGCCCAAATACATAAGAAATAAAAATATACCGCTCATCGTGTTTTTTGTGTGTATAGTAAAATTTGACCACATAAACTACACTTCACCACAAAGAGTCTCTTTACTACATGTAGTTGTCAAATTCTACTATATACACGCCGATGTGCCATGTATTTATTACTTTAGTGTACCAGATAATCGAGATATAGTTCAGCAGTAATCTTTTTCCCATAGATCTATTAATTACTGTATCTGATTTTCTTGCTCTCAGATGTCGTCAAAACAGAAAAACACCAAAGAAAAACTTGTTCTGCCAAAGGTAATTACATGTAATTTACTTGTGTTTCATCCAATAGATAC
Organism: Siphonodentalium dalli; assembly: GCA_032622095.1. NCBI lineage: Eukaryota > Metazoa > Mollusca > Scaphopoda > Gadilida > Siphonodentaliidae > Siphonodentalium > Siphonodentalium dalli. The sequence continues at coordinate 193,058,815 of CP136064.1, forward strand.
AATTTCTGGTCAAGTTGTGTAACAAACTCAACCTATATGGTTTGATGAATGACGGTGGGTGTCTGTGTCACGATGTCATCATGATAACTCGTAACAAACGTAATAAGAATTTGACTAAATGAGCTTATACTCATGAATCTGTTGGATTAGTTCAAAAACCAGTCCTGTCCGAAAAAAATTTTGTGGAGTTCTTCCTCCTCGATTGTCTACCAAGCGTCTTATATCGCAATGAGAAATTTGGCACACATTTTCTTATGTCACAACAGCATCTCTAATATGTGTACCTCTTGTTAAAAAATGTCTTGATTTACTGGTCATCTGATTGTTTATATCAATAATACTCTGCATGTTATATGGAGTCATTAACCCTTCTATGACTGGAGCATCCTGAAATTTTGCGAAAGCCCTGTGCCAATGCATTCTCTTATATCTGCGAGTCTCCCACAGGGAACCTCGCATATATAAGAGAATACATTGGCCTGACAATAATTACCTTGACCTTGTAAGCCAACTGGTGCATTCTCTTATACATGTATATGCAAGGCTTCCTATGGGAGACTCTCATATATAATAGAATGCACTGGTACATGATCTTTATTGCTGCACCAGTGCACCTCCCGTCATGAAAGGGTTAATATTAATAATTTATATGTGGGTCTGTGGTTAACATAGACTGTATTAATAATAAAGTCACTGACAGTTTGATGCCTCAATGTGTACGTTATGGTAATGCTCGTCGTTGGTGCATGTTACATTGTAGATCCCGGTCCAGCTTCAGGTATCAGAATAGGTTAATAAATGTGTGAAATACTTTATTTTTATGCTAATTAATCATGAATGTGTGTTGTAGAACAAGCTGCGGGTCATTGGAAGTAAGACTGTTGCCAAGACTCAGACAGACAAGAAGTGAGTATTGACCTATGTACAGTTTAAATTAAGAAGCACAGTATTCTGATCTAAATATGATTACCGGTAAGCTTATAAATCGCCCGTCTCAAATTGTCAAAATTTAGATAAAAACACTGCATGTATTTATTTGAAAATCATTGAGATTGATTTAAGAATGCACTGCCATTTCAACAAGTTTTAATACAGAACTGTATTTCTGGATTTTAGCTATGCTGGTTGTGGATTTAGAGGTATATTTCTGTTAACTTATGTTATCTCAATTGACGGCATAACAAATTACACTATAAAGTTATTGACTATGTTAAAATAACGTCGTACTATATAAATATAAATACTATTTTAATCACCAATCAGTTATACTTTCTCTCATAGTATGAATGTTGATATTTTGTATAATTTCAGAGCGAGAGTTAAGCCTGCCTGCCCTCCACCTAACAAGGCAAAGAAGTCTGATCTAAAGAGAGGCTACACTCTTTATTCATCAGAATCTGAAGATTTGGTCACTGCAGTCAGAAGAGACATGGACCGATGCTCTAAATTTGCTCAATCTCTTGTTGCAGCTAGAACAGGTACTGTGAATTCAGTTCTCTAAGCAGATTTGGTTTTAAGTAGCTTTCAGAGGACTATGTTGTATTGATCCTTGCGTTTGTTGGATCCATTGTACCGTTCACACACGTCTGTTGCTAAAAAATGCAGAGCTTCCAACTGTAGCAGATAAGTTCATTATTGTAGTAAATGTAATATTGCAAATCAATCTATCCGTTATAAATTAATTCTAAGATAATGCCCAACCTGTCAAATCCCAATAAACTAAATCTTTATTCCCACAAATACTGAAAAATACAAGTAAAATTTCCTTCACTTCGCAGACTACTTAAGCCGCCATCTTTGATCATTTGAAAACAAGAATTATGATACGATGCAAGGGCTTTGATGCTGTATAAGGTATGAGTTGGGACCTGCGTTGCATTCAAATTAGAATTTCTCCATCGGATTCATTAACGGATACAATGCAATGGCCAAATCATAGCCATCTAAACCAGGGTTTCCACTTCTATGGCAGGCCGGCTGTCAAACAGCCTCATTCCCCTCACCAACCATGACCTCGTATTTGGTCACAAAATGGCCACAGACCAAGTTCAACCCCCTTTTTCCCCAGGAAGGGCAACCCACAACACTAATGATTAACAGGTCACAAGGAATCATGTACTTGATGCTTGAATAATAATAATGTGATCGGTAACACATGCCATGTGGACAGTTGTCTACACAGTCCTTAGTAACACTTTGTCGGCCAAAGTTAAACCAATCATCACATGAAAGAAATTTGCCCACGCACCCAGTTCCTGTGACATCACAACTCATGAAATGTTGAAGCGTTAGTTGAATAAATTCCCAAAATGTCATTTGAATACATTCATGATCAATATGAAAATTTTTATAAAGGAAAACTGCGGCCTAGCAATACCTGGGGATCAGCCAAAATAACTTCATTTTATCCACTGAGAGACCTGATAACTCATCGCCATCAACCATATAAACTTTTTTAGCTTCGTAATAGGCATCGCCATCTACCATATAAACTTTTTTAGCTTTCGTACTAGGCATCGCCATCAAGATATGCTGAACTCGATATTCTGTTGATCAGTGGTGGCAAAAAGTTCACTGTTGAGTAATAATGTATCATTTGCACCAGTTTACCGAAATGTATGTCATATTTAAATATTTGAAGTCACAGTTGATTTCATGCAGTACTTATTTTAATACCGAATATATGACCATTAACCATATTGTCATTGAGTAAATTTCCTGGAAGAAAACTTTCTCAGCTCAAACCTGATAGAAAATAAGCAGTTAAGTGGTCTCTTTAGCAAAATGTTGAATTTATGTCATGACAAAACAGTTCTGGGAAGGGACACATAACACTCAAGGGCAAACGTTGTGATGTTAGTTACACTGTCCGGAGTATGTCGCAAAGATCAAAGACCCCACTGTGAGCTTTGATGTAACAACATTATTCTCTTTGTCATAACACTTTTACTGAGGTTTGTTAACCCTTGGGACCCCAATGTTTTGCTGCATGCATCTGACTATATTTTGGTGTTTAAGCAAACCACTGTCTGTTTATGGTTAACAGGTCATGCAATTTTCATGACGGGTCATGGCCGCTGTTGATGTGTTAACCATTTCAGCCCTATTAATAATTAGTTGCCATTTATGTTTATATGATATATCAATTGCACTTAGTTCACTGTACAAAATATTTTACCCAGAATTATTATTAAGAGACCACATCTTTAAACTTCTGAGCCTACATCCCTACAACACATTAATGTATTAGTGATGCGGACCGGACCGCTTTGGAGTGGTGGACCGCTTTGCAGGGGTGGACCGCAGTCCGGTCCGGACCGGGTGTCACTGGATTGGACCGGACCGCTTTTTGCCGCCGGTCCGGTACTCTCCGGTCCGGTCCACTGTTTTACTTCAGTTATAATAAACTATCGCGAATATTATTGCGTATTTGCCGTCATATCAATTAGCAACGATGTATTGACGCATTCAAGTGATTATTAATATCTATTAAACGTTTGGTGCCACGAAAACAATGTATAGATGAACTTTGTACATGTCACTTTCCTTATAATGATGTATTAATGTAACACTGGCCAACACTATGTAGCACCCTATCAATGTGACAAACATGCAACTGAATGAGTATGGAACTATTTGTCATAAACAGTGTAACATGGCATCAACTAATCAATTTGGATGGATATCGAATCCAGTATTCTATTGTTTTTCACAGTTATACTTATCGAAGAAACATGCAAACCACATTACATAGTACATACACAAGACAGTCACATTAATCCAATAGTAGTTGTACTTATATATAACTGTAATTGTCAGGAATATACAATCAGCCATCATAATCTTCAAGACTCCAATATTAATGTAGTAGTCATATTAGTACACATTTGTATAATTGTCATCAGTATAGTTATTTCGTTTAATTTCAATTTAATGAAAATATGTATGATACGAATCATGCATACGATCAGTTGAGTGCCATGTTAGATTGGTTATAACACATTCTGGCCCTAGCTATATATCTGTCCAATACATTTAATTAGTGCATGTTCGCATTACTAGATATACTATTATCGTGCATCGTTCCCAGTATATCCCACCAGAGACAGACAATGATGCATACAATCGGCAAACAATGTAAGTTTTAACATATATGGACTCATTGCAATGCACTGAACTCAGTAACCGTATAGTTTGTACTATACAGAGAAAAACTTTGAGAAAACAGAGAATTCATTAACATATTTGGACCAGGCATGTGTACCGGACCGGAATGGACCGGACCGGACTGAACCGCCTTGACAGTGGACCGGACCACCCAAGGTGGTCCGGTCCGGTCCGCATCACTATAATGTATGGGTTTATTCTTCTGCAACTACTTGGTAGTCATGTCTATCATGTTGATTTGATTTTATTGTAGGTGATGAAGGGGACATTCAACCTGTGGCGGCCCCTTTCAACAATAGGCTCACATCTTCCACACCAGATCCAGAAAAGATGCTGGATGGAAATATCCAATCTCTCATTCAAAATCTTACATCCAGTACAATCAAACAGAGCAGTACTTGTTCAACTCCTGAAAAATCTAAAAAACCACCTCCAAAAAAGAATCTGGATCAGGTTTCTGATTCACATGCATCAAATGTGAATGATAATTCCGATCAGATTACAAAGTCTCAAATAATGAATAACATACTACCAGCATTGCTCGCACAGCATATGCAGAATTCAGTGAGTTCTAATGAGGCTACAGTTCCCAATAAAATACCTGCACAAAATGATGCCATCATAGCAGCACTGGAATCATTGCAATTTAAATCCCAGGATGAACTGTATAACTTATCACACTTAAATAAGCAAGTTCGAAGTCCTGGCTCACAACACTCTAATACCATCACTGCTGGTCAATACCAGACATATCATTCAAACAAGGAAGGTCGGCATCTTGGCTCACAACATAACACTAATACTATCACTCCTGATCAATATCACAGACACGATTCTAGGGATCAGCTTTCATGTAATGTTGGGAACCTGAATTTCATTGATGAATCAGGGAATCCAAGAAGAGAAAGTGACATCCAGGCCATGGATCATTTCCTTCATAGAGATTCGGAGGAGTTTGTTCCCTTTAACGGGTACAAATCTCTTGGATTTGGTTCTCGCTCAGGTCCTCTTCCAGATCAGACAGATAGTAGGAATATTACTGATGGGGGCAGAACAATACATCATCAGAATCTTGGTAATTCAGCCTCAGTTATTCCATCGCCGGGTGTGCACAATCAGCATTCAGCCGCGAACAGTCATGCACTACCTCAAGACAGTTATAATCCACATAGTAATCTGGAGAAATTACCCCCAATGGGTGTACGCAATGAAAATTCAACTATTAGTAGTCATGGACATTCCCAAGGCAGCTATAATGCACACATTAATCTGGTGAAATCTGCCACAGTCAGTTCATCACCGGGTGTGCATAATCAACATTCCACAGTTAGCAGCCATGCACATTCTCAAAGCAACTATAATTCACACATGGATCCAACAGTTTCATCAGTAAATACTGGGTTTGTCCCAATAAACAGGAATCCAGTTGAAGCAGGATCACAAAAAAGTATCACACATGCACCAACTCCCATCCAACCAAATCATGTTGACCTGCGTACAAACCAGCAAAACAACATTGGTTACGAGTTTCAGGTGCCAACAAAAGACACTGGGTTGGGAAGCCATGCAGAGAAATTGGCTTCTAATCTGGAAAGTTCTTCAAAATCTGTCAGTTTTAGCATACCTCGAGATTTCTCCCAGAAATGTAATCAATCAAGTCAAGTCTCACCTAACTTGACACCAATTTCAGCAAATTCTGGTGACACTGTTCAGGTCGATACACATGGCGTTAACGTTTACACAAGAAGATGTTCTCAATGTTATGAGGATCAATCTATTGCTTCAGTGCCATCATTCAGGTCTAGTTCAACAGGACAAGGTTACTCACAGTGTGGAAATATCATGCAAACTTGTAATCGATGTCATTCTCAGATAGGAAGTGTTGTCCCAACTCAAAATCACTGTTGTTCATGTGCTTCATCAAAAAATGCTTGCGACCATATTCATCATGGCAGTCACATTAGTGCAAATGAATTGACAGACTGTGAAGTTCAGATGAAAACTTCATCACAAAAAACTAACCAATCCAAGAGCAGCATCAAAAACATGTCAAGTGACTCCTGTCATTCTGCAAACTCACAATCGACACAGACCGAGACGGCTGATATTGCCACGGAAACCCAGGAAAGTTGTGATGTTGATGTTGTTAACTTTGATTCCAGTGAGCTGAAAAAATGTTCCGTCCATCTTACAGCGGGGGTAAACAAATTCAGAAATATTCTTACTCAGCTGAAACAAGCAGCGAAAGTCTGCAGTAAGTATCAAAATGTGATCTTTACTACCTCTTATAAATGCCTTTGTTGCATTCAAGTTTTTATTTTATTATATATATATATGTCCTATTGCTCCATGGTCCGATTTGACCACATTAGTCAAATAAAAAAAAATAGTTTCAATCACCATCATTCGTATGGCACAGGCATCTCAAAAATCCACAAAATCATCCATCAGTTTTAGGTTGAGAAAGAGTACAAAAGATGATATTTGAGAATGCTCTTTATTATCTACTGTGTTGGGGAAATGAAAGCATGGATGCTCTTTATCAGGGACGTTCATTGGAAAATTTCAAAAATTTCCCCTTCAGAAAGTCGATATCTGAGTGTCAGAACCCCCTGTTAATCCTTCCATGTCTGGAGCTTCCTGAAATTGTACGAAAACCCTGTGCCAATGCGTTCTCTTATATATATACAAGTCTCCCAAAGTGAGCCTTGTTTATATAAGAGAATACATTGGCCTAACGATATTTACATTGATCTTTTAAGCAAATGCATTCTCTTATATATGCGAGGCTCCCTATGGGAGACTCAAATATATAAGATAATGCACTGGCACAGGATATGTATTGCTGCGCCAGCACAGCTCCCATCGTGAAAGTATATAGAAAATGTACCATAGTAGTTTTATATTCAAATCAAACCATGGATCTTTAAATGTCATAGTACACCATTCAACGTTTGAGCAGATGATGTCCATTTTATATCGTTCTTGTAACCTGTAAATAAACAAATATCAACATATCTTAAAAAGCACTCAATTAATATTCTTTAGAACATATGTAAGGACCAAAAAAACACTTTAATAAAAGTGATAAAAAAAATAGAATTATTATTACTTTTCGTCTGGTTTTTATAACTGCGAATGTTCTATTTTTATAATTGAGCATTGACTTCCAAAGAAGGAGTCTTAATTTGTTTAGTCTGCAACAATTGTTTTGAATCGTCTCTTTTCCCCATCATGCCTTGTTTCTCTGTCTGTTTGGTGTTTTGTGATGTTATGATTTTCTGAAAAATTCAAGAGAGAGAATACTAGGCTTGCCGCGATTTTGGGAATAATCGAACAATCGTCAGTGGTGCCGACTTTTTTAGTTCAAATAACAATGCATATTATACAACAACACAAGAACGCTGGCATACAGCATATTTGCAAAGAAGTTATCTCAACTTAAGAGGCAATATTTTGCACCGTATTTACAGCACTAATCTAACCCAGAAACCCACCCACGCAAACATTTGTGACAATGTAACTTTCAGTTGCGGCGTCTTTTGGGGTCAGGCCGACAGAGTAATCTAGTTCCGTCTTGGTTTCACGTCACGGCAGTTTTTCATTTAATGTGCCGACGCATGTGTATACTCCGCGGACAAACTCGTATTCTTGAATAAGAATATTGACAATCGAATGAATTGAGAGATTCCCGACTTTGAATTAAGGCACGATCCCGAACTTCAAATTCAATTAATGCACGATCCCAAATTCACGAACAGTCTCACGAAGCACGTGGCCCGACGAGAGTTGGGAGTATTTTCCGATTTTGTTTAATCAAAATGATTTCTGAATCTGCTTTGTGCTTACATAAAGTTCATAAACTACGAGTAATTATTTTGTTTTTATTGTTTAATAGAGGCGTTTGAATTTATATGGGAGCAAATTCTCAGAACTAATGCCCTTCATTTCCGATGTGTGGTGCCTGTAAAACGGGAGTTATACTTACCATCTTACACTTACCAGACGCACCTCTTAATAGTCTCTTTTTTGGCATCTATTTACTACAAATTAAATCTCTATTTGAGATTTAATTTCATGGGTAGAAAAATCGATTAATCGTCGATTATAGCCACTGATTAATCAATTTTGAAAATCAAAAATCGCGGCAAGCCTAGAGAATACCAGTATATTGTCATGATTGCCTCATATTTAAATGTCAAACTTGTTCTTGAACCTCAGTTTAAAGAACAAATTGTTTTAAAGACAGATAAATGCAGTCATGTGTATGTAGTTTTCAGGGCTATTATGGTGCTAGGTTTGAACAGAGAACAAACTTACTGAAATTATTTTCTATTATCCATTCTCATGAATTACCTATAGTTTATGTACTACATGTACTGTTATTGCTAACAAGATCATTTCTTATTAAACAGAAGATCCTAGCATGAAAAAAATATGTCGAGATATAGAAAAAATTGCTGGTACCATTCCACAAATGAAGGAATCATTCAACATACAAGCAGAACTTGGACTTGTGCTTCAACCTCTCCGCAGTGAAAATGCAGAGTTGAGAAGGTAAGAAAATTCATTCCAGCTCTATTACTTGTATCTGGGAAGTAGTGTTGAAAACCTTTCAACGTCGACTCCATTATTCAACAAGTTGACGCTGAAATCCACCATGTTGATTAGTCGAAAAAAATCCCCAATTTGGCCTACCAATCGCCATAAACATTATATCGGTGCAAAGATCACTTAAAAAGACAAATAACCTTCAATAAAACTGTACCATTATTATTCAGAAATCCAGTTATTACTCCATGTAGCAACCCTTTGATGACGCTGCCGCCGTGTATAACTACAGATGTAACTCGTGCTATGCCGCCGTGTATTACCACAGATGTAACTCGTGCAGATGGAGAGCCTATCTGATGATGCGTGGTGACCTAGTTTATCGCAAAAGGCACTGACAACTCTGCTTGTGAGCTGCTGCGCTAGCCGGCATGTTGTTTATTTAATTAGCTGATCACAGCTGACTGCTGTCATAGCGTATTTTCAAATGAAACTTCTAGCACCGGTTCAGCAGTTACGGATTTTGTTCGGTGTTAGGTATTTTGGATAGCCCGATTTCTTTAAAAAAATGTTTTGATGTTTACATTATCTACTCTTTATTCACATAGTTTAATACATTCATCGAGCCTATCATTTTAATTTTTGACTGGAATTTTTATGGTGTAAATCAGCCAGAAACTTAATACAAATAACTGTTTTCAACATATCGTTTGCAAAGACGTTCTGTTGTCAATCATGTCCTTGGGACATGGGGTTCGACTAATTTACTTGTAGTTGACTTCTCCTATCGACTAGTCGGCTTCTGAAAATCCCTAATTGTTTTAAAACTACCGGGAAGTAGAAAATATCAAGTTCACACTGGTTATATTCAATCAAGAAAATTGCAGGGGGTGGTAAACTGGTATTAGCTTTTCCATCTGTCCATGGATGCATTATGTTTCAGTTTTTATTCCTTCCCTTTCCTGTTCAATCTGTTAAAACATGGCACAGATATTTATCACCATGGGAACCTGCATATATGAGATTTTCTAGACTTAAGAGCATAGTTATTTTCATTTTTCGAATTATTATTCATATTAATAGCCTACCTAAAAGGTCAGTCCTGAATAAACCAATCAGAAGCCATTTATTTTACTGGAAATTGGGACAAATGTTTAACATTGATAGTCTAGGATCAGATCCTACAGTAATGCCCTAAGTAATCGACCCCTTAACCACAGCAGAATTATGGGTAACTTTTCAGGATTTAGTCGGAAATATGGCTTGTTGCCATTCATCGGAAAGCTCTCGGGGTTAAGAGGTCGATTAATTAGGGCATTACTGTTTATCCTACATACTTTTATTTCTAATATTTTTCAGGCGACTTAGATTGACAAACCAACATCTAAAGGAGAAGGAGAGAGAAGCCAACACTGAGAACAGAAAACAAGACAGCTTCAATTTTGAAGGTGTGTACCAGAGCTGTTAAGTTCCACGGATTGTCCGTGAGACTCACGGATTTCCATGGCAATTCCGCAAACACGGATAACCCCCAATTTCTCACGGATTCGTCAAAACCCCACATTGAAAATCCCAAAACGAAGTTTTTTTTATTTTTTAAATTCGTGCATTTGCGGGAATTCCCCAAATGACAGTGACTTCCTTATTTCCGGTACCGTAAATACCCACACATTAACATTCACAGAATGTATCGTCGGTAACTTTTGATTGAAGACTCAAGTTGTGGTGAACTGTGACTGATATTAATTGATTTTCACACTCTGGTGAAGCCACACGTATGGAGGGTGTTGTTTTAGTAAACAATACGTATAATCACAAGTGTGCAAAGTTCTGTATTGTTAGGCCGCATTGATGAACATTTCTTAGTAACGGATTAGTGGCATGCATTGCAAACGAAATAAAACAATACGTTTAATCACAAGTGTGCAGCTGTATTGTGAGGCCTCATTGATGAACATAAGTAATGGATACTTTATGATTTAAGTTCACTGATAGTGGTATGCATTGAGAACGGAATGTGTCTTTTATTTTGCGGGTAAAACTTTTAAGACGGGTCATTTTGTACTTTCGGTTTCACGCATACATGTCCGGTTATAACCTGTGTAACTCGGATTCGTTTTGACTAACTTTAAACAAAGTTTCTGCTTCTTAAAATTTGTTAATAAATGGTGGAATGTGTGCATTTCATTTGTGGGTTAAACCGTAAGACGAGTCAATTTTGTCGTTTATTACGATGTTGTACTTTCGGTTTCGCGCATATCCGGCTGTTTCCGGTGGAATTCTGAGTATTTTTACGAAGTGTGATCTGCTTCTTTCTTTTTAATAAATGGTGGTATCTCCCACACAGAGCAGCTCTATTACAATTACCAACAGGACATTCATTGCCATTTTATTTAGGTCTATATATTTATAAAATAGAAACTCATAAAAACTATGCAATCTTCATCATAAAAATTATTTTTGGAACATGAACATATTTGGGCATACCTCCCGCAAAAATCTCACGGATTGACATTTTCAAAACTTAACAGGTCTGGTGTGTACATATGGCCAAATGATATTAACCATTTCATCATGGGAGCAGCGCATGTGCAGCATTAAAGATCCTGTGCCAGTTCATTCTCTTAATATGTGAGTCTCGCATATATAAGAGAATGAACTGGCTTACAAGGTCAAGGTAAATATTGTTAGGTCAATGTATTCTGTTATATATGTGAGGCTCCCTTTGGAGACTTGCATATATAAGAGAATGAATTGGTACAGGGTTTTCGCAAAATTTCAGGAAACTCCAGTCATGGAAGGGTTAATGTTCTATTCTTCAGACACTGCCCCTTTATAAATATATGAACCCCTGGGGCCTGGGTGCTTTTTATGACCCACCGAAAATAAAAATTCATTAATCTTCCTGCTGCTCAGTTTAACAACTGTCTGCTGCTGACCATAAATTCAGCTAGACATATTTAAGCTTGCATTTGATATTTCCCTTTCTTATTTCTGATAATATTTAACTCTTTTTATCCCCCGCCAAATGAAATTTGCGGGGGATATAGGAATGGGTTCCGTCCGTCCATCTGTCTAGCCGTCTGTCCGTCCGTCCCGAATTTGTAAGAGTCATAACTTGAACAAATGTCAATGGATTTCAAAGATTTTTGCTATATGAGTTCACCTGACCATTACCTAGATTGAGTTCACAAGCCAGGTCCGGCCGGATATTTTTACTGGAGTTATTGGACTTTGTTTATTATTTTTGTCGAATTTACCAAATAGCAAATAGACGACGTCACAGGGCTCATTTCCACAAATCTCAACGGATTTCAAAGATATTTGGTATATGAGTTCACTTGACCAGTATCTAGAATGAGTTCGCAAACCAGGTCCTGCCGGATATATTAAGCGGACTTATTGGACTTTGTTTATTTTTGTGTGTGCAAATGGACGACGTCACAGGGCTCATTTCCACAAAGGTCAACAGATTTCAAAGATTTTTGGTATATGAGTTCACATGACCAGTATCTAGAAAGAGTTAGCAGAGTTATTGGACTTTGTTTATTATTTTTGGTGCAAATGCACTTCCCCAACTGCAAATTCGGCAAGGGATACCGCCGTCTGCGACTGCTTGTTCTTTTGTTTATATTGTATGAACTTATTAAGTTGTACAACTAACTGTTACATTAAAACTGAATCAACACTTAATCATGAAAAGTCATTTTTCACACACAACAATGGGGGGGGGGGGGGGCAGATTGCAGTCAAATCGGATATAGAATCGATTATATGCTTGAGCTATAAACCTGGTATCAAAATGCCAGTTTCAGTGAACCTATGTAACATAATGCCAGTTTTGTGAACCTGGGTATTTTAGTGCCTAACACCATGGGGTAAAGACCAATTGAACAATATTACTATGTCTACTGGGGCAAAATTCAAGGTGTATTCAATTACAAGGACATCGGATGGGTGATGGAGCGATCGAGTTAAAATGTATAAGACCTACGGGCGAATAGGTTTTAAGTCCAAAAACTGGAAGCTTCTCATCTTCAAAATTATAAAAGTTAATAGTGTATGATTCTCGAAAATCATGAACATTGTAAGTCTACATGTACACTTCAAGTATGCCTAGAGGAACATATCTCTTATAAGTCCTTCGATTATGTAAAATGGCAGGTGATAATAATATGTTGATTTCGGAAGGCACTTCCGGATACTCCGTGGAATCGGAACCGGATCAGTCAGTGTCAGGTATTATCAGTATCCATGACCGCCATGGCTAACTGTATAACGATTAATCGACAATAAACGCATGCACTTTGCCTAGTTGGCAGCTGTTCTTATTATATCAGCTTAACATGAGATTTGCAATCGTTGAGGCAGATCAAAGGTTGCCAACAAATCAAAGCTGCTGACAAAAAACAATTCAATGTCACACTTGACACTCTGTGCATTGTATTCACATCACCGCAGGCATCCACACTTGCAATGGAACTGCAAAGTTGCCGACAATTGGCTCAGAGAACTCATTGTTGCAGTGAATATACCAGTTCTGATTAAAACCATACTCAGACTCTAAAAGTACTGAGTCTAATGAAACCCGCTATCTGTCGCATTACTGTCGCTATAAATAACTTCCACAGATAACCACCTGCAGTATGACGTCACCGCCCACATTTGTCAAGCTTTGATTGACACATAATGTAGTTTCGGTTTCGTTTCCGCGTAAGAGTTTCGTTTCCGCAGACTCTTTATGCCAGTTCCTGGGAGAATTGATGCTACGCATTCTCTCAGAGTATCTTCTGCGCCTTGTGACATAATTTTAATTGAGATTAATCACGTTTAACAAACTTTAAATGCGTTTATGACTCGAAACAATATAATATTTTCTTTGTTTAATTTCGGAGTTAACATCATATGCCGGAAATTAAATAAATTAACGACATCGCGACTTCTAAATTATTCGGTACTAAATGTTGAATTTCTTAATAACATTCAATTATATTACATATGAAGTAAAATTGGTCAATTCTGCACTCTTTAAATACGCTTTTCAATGTTAAATTTGCTGTCGTAAAACTCTGAATTTGTAAACATTAGCCATACGGTGGAAAAGTTATTGTGCTATTTATATTTATTGGGCGGGATTTACTGGAATCAGCACCGGCTGAAGGAATTCCCCTAGTCTTGGGAATTCCATGCGACTATCGCCTGATTGGTTACCTCGCGTTCTTGAGGATATTGTGATTGGCTGGCAATTACGTAATTCCTGCTGGGAGTAATGGAACCTCTACCCATTGTCATCAGACTCAGTACTGAGTATGGTTTTAATCAGAACTGTGAATATACAAGGCGTTAGAACAATTTAGTTCAACCACAATGATGCTAGAGCATGCGCATGTTTTATGAGGCACTCGGTCCATCGCGCGGCTAATTTGTATTCCACATGAACTAAATCGAAGGACTGTCTACTTAATCCAGATTGATCGCGTTATATTTCCATTTGTTACATTTGTGTGACATTTGTGTGATCGAGTGAGATATACACCTGTATTACATGTACTGTCATGTCGTTGGGAAGTATGCTAAACATCAATACAGCAAGACAAAACAGCGAGATAGGCCAAAATATGAAGCTTTATTCTAATAGACCTGTAGTTAATAGATAAGGCCCAAGCTAGAAAACAGGGAGAAGTGACTTCTCCCTCTGAAGATTTTAGGGAGACTTCAGCCTAAAATAGGGATAAGTTTAATAAAAACATAAGAACCACTTATTAATTTTCAAATATTATTTATAACATCAATAGAAAGATAAAATAAAAAATATAAATTTTCTTTTTTTACTTTATCTGAAGAAATTATCCTAATTGTCACTGTAATTGTTATAAATTTGAAACTTTTTGGAAATGTTTTGTGTAAATATCATTTATCAATACAATAGAAAGTTACAGTATTAGTTAATTTTTTAACTTAATTGGAAGTACTACTGTTATACAATGTTGTAGGATTATATCATTTCCTGGACTGGAAGATCTATACATTTGTAAATTGTAGTCTGAACAAGATGATCATTATGCATGTAACTTTGTAAGCTTTATTTGGTCACTTCTGTAATGTGGATGTCTGCTAAAATAAACAATGAGGACTAATTAAGGAGTTGTAAAATATTTTTTTTTGTTTTTTTTAATTTTTTTTTATTCTAAAACGTCAATTATTGTCTAGCGATAGTGACTTTCGATGGTTAGATATATAATGCCCCGATAATCCTGGTGAATATAGGTGACTTCAAATAGATCGGGCCGTGATTGAATGTGAACAACTTCTTTGATCCGGAAGGTATAGTTTAAGGAAATGTTTCGGCCAATGGCTCTGAGAGATAGGACAACAACATTTTGACATTATTTTAATACATTTGTTTGCAAAACAAGTCAAATTTCCACCGGTAAATCTCAGTTTGGTAAAATTTGTAGGTGACTTCGTTTTCACCATGCCGACATCCGAGGGGGAAGTCGCCGGCTTGAAGGCAATAACATTGCCCCAGTCGCCTGCTAGCTTGGGTCCTGAACAGATATGAAATTTAAAACATGCCATCTTCAACCTTGTGTTCTTTTTCACCCACAAGAATGCCAATCTTAAAGAATGATTCAAAAATATTTGAATCCTATGATCAAGTTGAATCAAATCAGCAGCCCGATTCACGAATCGAATCTCAAAGCTGTATATGTGAACAAAATATCATTTATACTTTATTTATTAGCTCATATTGAGTTAGTATTGACAACCCAATTATATTAAAATTATAGTTTGGGTCGATTTAGTCACATAATGAATGGACTACAAACCAACCTTAGTGATGTTCCGATAATCGGAATCGGCCAACGATAATAGCCCATCGGATATTAATCGTACCTCGCAGTTGAACATCGGCTTTTACCGATAGTCAAAACAAACAAAAACATTCTAGTATCTAAGCGCTATATGCATGCTTTAATAAACGTACACAATACAATCGTAGTATTGAATGTAAAACGCAGTTGTAACAACATAAAAAGAAGTTATTGGCATCGTCCAAACAGTCTGGTATGATTATATATAAGCACGGCAATACACCTGTCCGATATATCCCGTATAATATGAAGTTATTGGTTCAATCCCGTGGTTACGAAATAGATTCAACAACTAACCTCATTACAATGCACATGTAGTTTCTGGTTGAGCACATGTCATGTTGTGACGTCACATGCTATGTCAATAATTTTAAGCACGCACTAAATGAATTAGTACAGTCGCGATCAGAACCGTCTTCAATAATGACCAACGTGAGGAGGGGCATAATTAGCTTTTTCGTCTGTAAGGGACAATATTGTGAAGTAGTCCCAAAGTGCACGTGTTTTTGTCACTCCGCGAGTCGCCATTGTTATAATGTTGCTCTCATTACAAGTTACAGCGTACGCTATGAAATATGCTTAGCTCCACGTTAAACTCGGAGGCGGTCTAGCGAAACAAAAATTGAGTAGGCGGAACTATAAAAGCTTCCCAGTTATTAAAAGACAAAAGGTGTGAGCAATGGGAATTTGGGAAATCTCAGAAAAATATGACACCAATTATTATCCATCAATCGAAATTTAGTTAATAATCATCGCATTCCATACATTGTCACAACTAACAAGTATTCAATCAAGACCTTTATACCGCGTGCAAGTGTTTCCCTTACAGTGATAACGTTACTCTGATTCAGCACCTTTGATCTCTTTGTCAAAACAACTACTGGCATACATCAAAGGCAGCGCACAACTGTCGGCAGAAATAATTTCATGACAGTGTGTATATATATTTTTTTATGTATTTGGCTTTGAAACTATACCGGGATATGGAGTGCAATGGGTGTATGTAGGTCCATTATGGGAACAAACGCACAAAATATACAAACATCGGAATCGGAAATCGGCCGATTGTGCCTCCAGTTATCGGAAATCGGTCCGATGGGCTTTTTCATTATCGGAACATCACTAACCAACCTGGTACTGAGCATTTAGTATTCAAATAGTATCATTGACTGAAATTGTGTTCATTATTATTAGGCCTAAAAAAAAAATACATTTGTTTCCGCTAACGAGCTGAACAAAATTAGGGTAGGTAGGTAGGCTTAACTTCTTTTTTTGTGTTAACTTTTTGTTTTTCAGTATCTTTAAAAATAACTGTATAATACTTGTCAATAACCCAAACTGTGCACTTCTTAGCCCCAATCAGGTTAACCCAAATGACAGAGGAACTAAAAACTCCAATTCAATCTTACATATGCTTCAATATTTACATATATACTAGTCTATATAATTTGATAATCATAATATTTCCCATATGGCCTGGCGACAACTGGAGTCAGTCCAGCACCACTGCACTGTCACATATTGGAGTGACCGCCTTGTACCGATCTCTTAATGATGGCTTCACAACCCCACCTTCTCCTCCGCATTCGGTGAAGGATCTAGGTATTTTTTGGGGACACCTGTTTTTGGGCAATGATATGCCAAAGACATAACCTGAAGGCCTGAGCAGAGGAAGGTTTGGGAGGGGTGACCCCCTGCTGATGGTGGGGGTTCTCCCCCTGGAAATTTTTTGAAAATCCATTGCATTTAGAGCTAATCTAGGGCACTTTGAGTCAGTATTTTGAATTTTACTGAGAGGTCAATTTGATCAAGTTTCTCAAGCATAACTTTGGAAATTTTTATATATGTATGGATTGGAAATGCTTATAACTTATTGTCAGATATCTTTTGGTTCAATGGATTATGCTTATGATGCTTGAAATGAGACTTACCATTATCACTCTAATTCATATAATAGGCTATTTTATCAAATTCAAGTGAGACACATACATAATATACTACATGTAGTACAGAAACAATGTCTATTTAGTTAGTATTTACTATTTATAGTACTAATCTCTATGTTAATTTTTCATTTGGTATTATGAGATCCCACCTGATAACCAGGTTGATTCGATCAAATTGTTAATGTTCCTGTACTGTATTTGATTGAAATACTGAAGTCTGAAGGCTGAATCATAACAAACCTGAACTGAAACTATTTGAAGTTTTCACAGATGAAAGCTAGATAAAGCCAAACATACCGGGTACATGTACTTTACAGTATGATTCCAACTGTTAAACTTAAATCTTTTTGTAAACTAAAATTTCTTATGTCAATATTTATAAATGTTTTGCATCTTGTTATGATATGAATTAGGCCTAAAAAAAAAAGACGTTTGTTTCCGCTAACCCGACCGACCCTATTTTAAACACCCGACCCTAAACATTTTATTGCCATTGTTAAATTTTTTTTTTTTTTATTTTTTTTTAGGTCCCAATTCATATCATAACAAGATGCAAAACATTAATATATTTATATATATTGCCATAAGAAATTTAAGTTTACAAAAAGATTTAAGTTTAACAGTTGGAATCATACCGTACTGTAAAGTATGTTTGGCATTATCTAGCTTTCATCTGTGCAAACTTCAAATAGTTTGAGTTCAGGTTTGTTATCATTCAGCCTTCAGACTTCAGGAACATTAACAATTTGATCAAATCAACCTGGTTATCAGGTGGGATATCATAATACCAAATGAAAAATTAACATAGAGATTAGTACTATAAATAGTAATTACTAACTTAATAGACATTGTTTCTGTACTACATGATCATAGTCCATTGAACCATAAGATATCTGACAATACCGTATAAACATTTCCAATCCATAGATATAAAACAAGAGATTGACTGTCGTCCGGTGCATACCCTCTTAGCGCATACCGCCTGATGTGGGCATATCTATAACTTATGATTGCTTTACTCAGACAGATGGACCCAAAAAATCAGCATTTTCATGTAAACAAAGATGAATAACTATAAAACAAAAAACCAAAACAAAACAGTTGAATGTGCCATTAAATGTTCTCATAGTGGTGAACATCCATACAAAATTTCATTGAGATCTGAGCATTACTGTTCAAGTTATGACCTCAGAACAGACGTCGGATGGACCAAACAGCCAACATTTCCAGAAAAACAAAGATGAATAACTCTAGAATGGAAAAGCGGAACAGAACAATGGAACCCTCTATTGAATGTCCTCATAGTAGTGAACATCCGTACCAAATTTCATTGAGATCCCAGCACAACTGTTTAAGTTACGACATGAACAGACCCCAGACAGACCAAAATGCCAACATTTCCAGATAAACAAAGATGAAACACTCTAGAATGGAAAATCCGAACAAAACGATGGAACCCTCTATTTAATGTCCTCATAGTAGTGAACATCCATACCTAATTTCATTGAGATCCGAGTACTACTGTTCAAGTTATGACATGAACAGACATCGGACAGACTTATGGATGGACGCACAGATGGACAGATGCAAAACAGTATACCCCCCTTTTTTTTTTTAAAGGGGTATAAAAAATTTCCAAAGTTATGTTTGAGAAACTTGATCAAATTGACCTCTCAGTAAAATTCAAAATACTGAGTCTGCCCTAGATTAGCTCTAAATGCAATGGAATTTTCCAGGGTGAGAACCCCCACCATCAGCAGGGGGGGTCACCCCTCCCAAACCTTCCTCCGCTCAGGCCTTCAGGTTATGCCTTTGGCATATCATTGCCCAAAAACAGGTGTCCTCAAAAAATACCTAGATCCTTCACTGAATGCGGAGGAGAGTGGTGTTCTGAAGCCATCATTAAGAGATCGGTACAAGACGGTCACTCCAATATGTGAACAGTGCAGTGGTGCTGGACTGACTCCAGTTGTCGCCAGACCATATGGGAAATATTAGGATTATCAAAGACTATATTAGTATATAGACTAGTATATATGTAAATATTAAAGCATATGTAAGATTGAATTGGAGTTTATAGTTTCTCTGTCATCTGGGTTAACATGATTGGGGCTTAGACGTGCATAGTTTGGGTTATTGACAAGTATTATACAGTTATTTTTAAAGATACTGAAAAAAAAAAGTTAACCAAAAAAAAAAAGTTAAGCCTACCTACCTACCCTAATTTTTGGTCAAATGTTTTTTTTTTTTTTTTGCAATGGCAATAAAACGTTTAGGGTCGGGGGTTTAAAATAGGGTCGGTCGGGTTAGCGGAAACCAACGTCTTTTTCTTTTAGGCCTTACAGTTTGCAGAAGTCACTTGGTATAATAATATTGAGTTAATATATTCCCAATATTATAAAGATTTGAACATTATGTGTGGTTGTAATGTTGAATATTATTTTTAGATGTTTTCCAAATATACCGAAAACAATCAAAATGATAAATGGGGCTCACCATTACATCAAAATATACACTATTTAACTACCTGTGTGCAATTTTGGTGCTTTGCACTGCTTTTGTCACATCAAATATCATTGCTTCCTATTTATGTATCTGATAAACTAAATTATTATGCAGTCAAACTACATACACATGGACACAGGAATAGATAACAAATGACCAGTTCCATGTATGATCTTGCACTTTCAGTTGCTCATCTGCATGCCACAAACAAATTCTTACAAAATGAAGTGAAAGAAGAGCAGGACAAGAAAGTGGCATTCGCCAAACAAGTGAATGTACTGAAGGGGGAGATAAGCAAGATAACGCTGGAACGTCAACAACTCATCATTCAGCTGTCACAGTTTGTGAGTTCAGTATCAATTCATCTTGATTTTCTTCCACTCTGTCTACTGGTCTGCCAAAATTGAAGTGTCATGTTTATAATGTGCATTAAAGGACCATCTCCTTTCATGCTCAACAGAATATATGCAACAAATTAAATGTTGTTTGCATTGTTCATAGAGTACACAAGTGACTTTTGCACTAATCCATGGCTCAAATTCATTCATTTTTGCATATATTCTGTTGACTATAAAAGGAGATGGTCCCATAATTGGCTGGATTTGGTGTACAGTCCCCCTTTAAGTGGTATTTTTGCCTTAATTTAGACAGTGTCTAGTCGCATAGTGTTGGTTATGTTCAAAGGGGGGGCATATGTCTGAACTGTAGCGGCATGTTATGCCTGGAACATTGTTCAGTATAAGATCGGGAGACTTTGCCACACAATCTTTTTAGTTACTAGGCAACTACCCAGAATTGGCAGGAAAATGCCATTATAGCTTATATATCTCCTATATATAGTGCCACATTTCACTTAAAAATGCATTTTTTGTGTGAATTGTAGCCTATTTTCATGCACATATATTTCTACCCCGATACTAGCATGCAACCATTCCATATACACACCCTGGCCACCGTTGACATATATGGGGCCATTTAAATATATATTAGTAGGTATGTCATGTATACTAGTAAGTATGCAATAACCTGTTTATTCATGTGCGCGAATAAATCAACTTGATATGCGATAGACCCTTTTCCATATGTGGCAGAACACTGGCTAATATGCGTGAGGGTAATTTAAACATCACTTTCATTGAAAGTATCCTCTGAGAGTAGTATTTTGGATAAGTAACAAAGATTACTAAAAACATGTGTCTCCACGCTCATATATTGGTGTAACGGGTTGACGTAAAATAGTCGTTACCCTAATATTTTAGCTTATCGGGTTCAAAGGGTTAACATAAATTTTTGGACTTCTCTGAAAAATGGTTATATTTTTGTCAAATGAGAGAGTTCAGTAGAACCATTGAGTAGAAAAAATATTTGAAAAGTATAAAATGTTTAAATGCCCTCTTTTCAATGATGGCAATTTCTTTCTAAGGAGTCTGAGAGAATGAGGATTGGAGAGAATTGTCAGACAGAGATGACTCGGCTTTATAAAGAACTAGACACTCTCTCGAAGGATGTGACAATGATACAGTCACAGTGGAAGTCATGCCAACAGGAGAGCCATATCCTACAAGTAATGCTTCAGCAGAGGGACGCAGAAGTGGGAAAGCTGCAGAGACAGATTGGGTCAGTTACATTTTCAGCATAATGGAGCCCAGTCAGGCCTGAGAATAAGGTGCCTGCCATTTGCAGAATGAGGTCCCCAGAGGGTGAATTTAGTGACGCTATCCCACATTGTGGTCTAGCATCGCCAAATTCACACTCTGGGGACATCATTCTGCATGGCCTCATATGCTATGGGAGACATAGACAGATTGAAGTTCCCAAATGGTGAATATTGTGATGTACACCCATTGGGAACCTCAATGATGCAATGAGTTAGTAAAGAAAGGGTTAAAAGTTTATGAATTCCCGTCCTTTCCACCACTGAACTCAATAATTAAAGTGATATGAAACACTCCGGTAGGGTGATCAAATACAAATGGAGAATAATCTTGTTCAAAGTAGTATTTTTACAAATATTATATTCAAATTGACAACACACATTATCATTCTTATATATTAATTAAATGAAGCGACTCTCGATGGCAAAATTATTTTCTCTAGTTTATCGCCAATAGATGCGTCCCAAATCGAGTAGTAAATATTTACAATTGAGCCTAGTTCCGACAATGTTTTCTATGGAATGGTACGGTCGATTTGCTTCAAATTTTCGGCGATGTTAGTAGAATGTTACATTCCTCCAGTTATCATAGCGCCTGAATAATAACTTATCAGTTACACACATCCGAACAAGTACATAATATGTCTTTTAAACTTTGGTTGTCAGGTATGAATAAAGAACAAGGCCCAATATATTATTTTATACCATAATTGCCTATCTATTGTGTGTATAACACCTATTTTATAAACTTCATCTTTAAAGATGTTGGCGGTGGGTATGCTGTTAAAATATTCACCTCCATCAAAAACCGCCATAAACAGAAAGAATAGTAAAATATAGACAGACTTTGTTACAGAACCTGGCTTTTGGTAAACATAAAGAGCGTTATTTGTTACTGTTTTCCTGACATGGAAATAATAAAGAGCTTTTATATCATTTGTGTGTGATTAACCAATAGATTTGCGCTGTATTATGTTAACAGAAGCACAACTTCTGTAACACAAGAAGGTTCTTGTTTACGTACAGTCGTACACCATCGTACGTATTGACGACAATATACTATTTACACGCTGATTATGTTTGGCATATGAACAAAACTATATATATTTTAATATTCCTTCCGTTGATGGCGATTTGAACAAATATGAATATTTCTGCAACGAACGCCGCCCGTGCCTTTAAATTCTACTGTGGTTATACAGCTTCCTATTATGGGTATAAATTTCTACTGTGGGTGTAAATGTTCAAATAAAATTTCATGTGTAAAATGTTTATACCAATAGTAGAACTACATCATAGTTAGCAAAATAGTTCCTATGTCACATTCATTTAAAATTGGAAGTTATCATGATATCAATTAGATATGAGGAAAATTGCCTGTATTTCAATCAAATGTAGCTTGCTAATGTTAAATGAGCTAGGAAACATATGATTGGTAATTCCAAGTGACTTATCGCTCAGAAACAAGCTGACGTAAATGTATGCATCACTACACACATTCCTTATAGTGTCGTGTTTGTGTCTCTCAATGTGGATACACATTCAAAGAAAATAGCGGGGTAGGTGAATTCATGAAACAAATAAAAAATTGTAATTATGGCATGAATAAAATACACGCACAGTAGATGCGAGTACAAACTCGTGAAAATTTGGTATTCTCGACTACCATGGGTGTGTTCTATATTTCTGCAACCCGTATTGTAATTAGCATCCTGGTCAGATTTCAGGATAACTATTATTCAATAAGAATGAAGTGACTTTCTATTGTCAGTCCTTCCTAGGAGATGGGAGCAATTGCGCTCGCACCTGTCCACACCCACAATTTTCAATTTACGGGTCCTAAAATTCGCTCTCTTCCCACCTGTCAGAAATTCTTCTGTGGACTATGATCATTCAACAAATATTGAACTATTTAGTGTATAGGTTTGATCCTTTTCAGTCTTAATTTAATAATCAGCATGTGAAAGGGGGAAATATGTCATTACATGTATTTGCTTTTATTGACATCAAACACATAAAAGTATAATTGATCATTTATTTGTGCCTAAAGATCACTACATTTGTGAACATTCTGTGCCCAGAGTCGTAATTTTTTGACTGAAATAAATGCTCAATTGTTCTTCAATTACCACGTTTATATGTTGGGTAAATCATGTGGGCAAGATTAACGCCGTGCAACAATGTAAAAAGCGAAAACTCTTGCACACCTTTTTGTGGTGAAATTTGACAGTATTGAAAAATGCACACCAAGAACGGGACATATAATTACCGAGAACATGAAGTGACACCGAACTACATTCAAGTGATTACAAAGTGTGTGTATTGTGTCAACTTTTCTTTCAATTCCAGCTTTCTGAGGAGCTCAACTAAAGGCATCCTCAAAGACATCCATGAATGTGCACAACCTCCTGACAAATCTGTCCTGATGAACACCAGCTTCAGTCTGCAGAAAATGCTCGCCTACATTTCTGATACTCGAATCGACCGCTGCATAAGGTTTGAACCTTCTGCTCCCAGACAAATTTACATAGTCTTATAATATATATGAGCCATCTGTTAAAGACATATTATGGACTTGTTCGTGTTCGTGAAACTGATCAGTTAGTATTCAGGCGTTATGCGAACCTGTCAAAACTACGCTCAATTGTAAATATTTACATCTGGATTCGGGACGCAACAATCGGCGACAAACAAACACATCCAGAGTCAGTGCATTTAATTTAAGTGCATCAGATTGACGGTGTGTGTTGGCAATTTGGAATAATATTCGTAAAAAAGAACAACTTTTAGCAAGATTATTCTCCATTTCTAGTGGATCACCCTACCGGAGTATTTCACATCACTTTCATAAGCAATGACAATAAGAAAAGTTTCATTGATATTACACTGAATAACAAACAACATCAAGTGCAGCAGCTAATACCTCACAAATTACATTTTCAGCAAAATATGGTTAAAATTGGCTGAAATTCTTCATTTTTAGCTCAATTTGACAATATCAAGTTTGAGTTGGGTTGGCGTCCATCTGTGCATCTGTCCATCCGTCAACAATTTCCGTTAGCACACCCTACAAGTTACATCTCTCATCTAATCAAACTTCTTGATTGGAGCCATCATTTTTTGGCGAATTTCATTGAAAAACATCTTCAATTTTACTCTTTGCATGACTAAATCCTTCTGCACACCCTTCAGATGACATCCCTCAACTGATCATCACCAGATTTCATATGGAACTTCGGGGTAACCAGTAGATTGGAGCCATCAAATGTTTCCGAAATTTGTTGAAAAAGATGGCTGCCTGCAGCCATCTTGGATTTTAATATATATATCTCTTCATGTTCACATCTAGTATTAGTTAGACATTTAACTCTCTGCATTCATAATCGCTCCATTGACTGTAACACATGAAATTATCTCCTCTCCAAGTTGAGCTACAGTGTCATTGACACTTTCATAAACATTCATTATTTTTACAGCCCAAACAGGAGTGTGATGTCTGACCCTGGTTCACAGTATGGGGATCTATTAACAAACAAGCCACCCCAAGCACCAAAGGACAATAAATACGATGTAACTACTATTGCGAGTCCTCGGAGTCTTACTAGAGATCAACTAGCAAAGCACAACGAGAGAATGACTGAGATTGGAAGACAGGAAACTCAGCCACAAGATGAAGCCGACACCACTCTACAGTCAACCCAGCATTCTGAGAATGCAAGGAAAAGTTTGCTTGCTTCGTATGAAGCCCATCAAAATAACATTCAAACAAAACCTATTGAATTGATTGTGAATCCTAAACATGGCGATCCGCAACACGATAACTATGGAAAGGTAACACCCAATATTGATGTTGATTATGTTCCTAGAATGTTATTAACTGGAAAAGACAACCATCAGCCAACTCGACCATTATCTGACACGCAGTTTGAAAGTATGTTGAATCAGACTCGTTACAGCGTAACTGATTACTTCAAAAAGTACCCGTCAGAATCATCAGAGACATCTGGTGGAGATATAGCTGTGATGAACATGAACCGTGGTGTCAGAAACACACATAATAATGGTCCAATGAGTGTTTCATTTGCTCCCAAACAGACAACTTCATCCATAGTTTCAGGACAAAGTGAGCGTTACAGAGGAACAGACTTAGATGATTTATCTCTGAGTACAATAGATGATGACAAGTTTTCAAGTATCACTTCTCTCATCACGAAGACGTCTATCTCTACAGCTGTGACGATAGATGAGAATGCATTCAAACGAGGCATCGACATCCTGGATAATAACATCGCTAGGGTACAAGATTCTCTTAGAAAAACCAGAGATATATTCTCTTGAGAATATTAAGTAGATGCCATGACAGATTTCAGATTGTTTTGATGCATTCAGACGGTCAGACCTCAAATTAGAACTAATGATTGTTTGCTTTTCTCATGTTCGGGTAACAGGGGTGTGGCGATGAGGGTGGCGGGCAGACCTGTTAAGTTTTAAAAATGGCCATCCGGGAGATTTTTGCTGGAGGGACCACCTCCAATTTGCGACTGCATTTCCTGTTCACCGTCTGGTTTATTCTATTTATCACCTTCAATAAGAGATCACCTGTTAAACGCTACCGAGACACCTAATTTTCAGTTCAAAACACAAAATCCACCTGTGTTGAGAGACCACCACTATTTATTAAAGAGAAAGAAGCAGACACTTCATTTAAACTAAGTTAAAATACTCAGAATTCCACAGGATATGGCCGAATTTGCTGTATTTGCGCGAAACCGAAAGTACAAAATTGGAATAAACTATAAAATGGACTCGTCTTATGGTGCATGCAGTTTCTTGTATTGGGTCTTCTTGTTCTTAGGCGGGAAAGCAATTTGAAAAATATGGGTCTTGAGTCTATATATAAATAATTTGTGTATGTATGGACTGAATGCAACAAAACAGGAGAAACTACTTGGTTTATTTGAGTCTGGAAGATTATGTGCCCCTTCAAACACAATTGCCAGATATATGAATGGCAGAATGAGATCATTATGATCGGTGATCTTTACTGTTACTAGCAGAGCTCCTTACCTCTATGTAAATGCAAAATAATTTTGACAACAAACTACTACACTTCGCAAATCAACGTTTACTTAATTATTCTTCTGGTTAATACCCATGAATATGTCATTCATGACTAATATTTACCCACTTAAAATATGATATCCAAGTTTTATCATAATTTATATGTTATCCTTATTATTTATTTATATGAAATGAATAAGAGCTGCCATGAAAATTGAAAGGAAAATTTAAAATCAGCATGTAGCATGTATTTGGAAATCCTTCACTGCAACTTCGGAGGATTGGTATCATATTGCAATATTTACACTCATACATGTATTCGCACTGTTAAACTTGATTGCAGGACATTGATTGGTTGAAATCATATTGGGATGTAACGCACTGGCCCCAACTTGTTTTCATATTGTATGGAAGCAACTTGCAACAAATATCATTGAAATGGCACTAAATTCTAATTGAATATAAATATAAAGAATGGGATGTTGATTTGGATTTTGTTGTATCCCATGGAGTATGACTGCAAGATGGTCTGACACTTTTATGTGTGGCCAGTGTACCAAGATGGTCTGACAATATTATGTGTGGCCAGTGTACAATTTTAATCCCCCACAAAATGTCAGATCAACTTGTATCCATACTCCATGGAACGCAATCTAATCAACATCGATTAAATCCCAGTGTTACGGTTATTGTATTATCAACACATGTCCTTCACCCAGTTAAAAACACTATTGAAAAAGCAGAATATTGCACATAAATATACAAATTTAGCCCATTCACTTGGTTTCTTCTAACCAAAGCTAAAAAAAAGTATACAATTGAATAGTCTAGTCTTTATTTGCAAAGACATTTTGATAGTCAACGATAACATGTTTAGGAATACTATATGGATTCCCATTCATTCATTTTACATTTGTGCAGGTACAAAGCTCAAAACACAGCCAGAGACTATTTAACTTAGCAAAACATCCCTTCAAATGAATAACTGGGAATCAAGTATCCACACATCAGCAAGTATTTGGATATCATAGGATTACAATACTACTATAAAAGTTATTATATCTCACGTGACTCTCTCTCTCATTCTGATTGACTCCTATACTATATTCCGATAGAATCTTATATTACACACCTACTATTATTTTTCTATTTATAGTAACAGTCATTTTTGCACAATCAGATTGACACCTGTAAAACAGCTTATCTGAAAACTACCTTGTACATTACTTGTTGCAACATCGGTAGATCAATGAATTTTAATGATCTTACAAGTGTCTGATCATAGCTGTCCAATGTATTTATATAGTTTGTCTGTTTAGTTTGGCAAGTGAACAGTCCTATTAAATGGTTAACTATGGATTTATAGAAATAAATAAATGAAGAGATGATGTTAGTTGTAACTAATAACATAGATATACTCCCCTGCCATCGCCAAAAGATTGCCGTAAATTGTAAAATCTGAGACTACTTTCCAAAATTCACGGCGAATGAAAATGTAAAAACATCTGACACATAAAATCTGTGAGAATATACAGCAGGAATGAAGAAGAGTGTTGGCATCGCTTTAAAAAATAGAATCCGCATCATATCTTGTCAAAATACCTGCATCGAGATGTCACTTATTCATTCCACAGATATTTGTATGACACTACTTATTTTCCAGGTGTAATTTCATCTTGATTTATTTATTGTTAAAATTCAATTATAAATTGAATATTTATGTTGATAAAAATGGATTATTTATTTTTATTAAAAGTTTAATTCCAGTTAATTTTTCCTTGCTATTGCTCCTCATTAAATTACAAACATAAACAAAAACATCAATATGCTCATGCTGCTGTGTCATTCTGCATTTATTACACATCCTGATGACTGCTTTGTCGATTAAAGGCCCGCTTAATTTTTGAATCCCCAGATCACATTATATACAACATATTCTATATTATATACCATTTGAAAGAGGAAGCTCCAAGCATAGCATTCTCAACTTATCCGGTCTAATAAACGGGTGAACAAGTCTTTGTCAAGGAACTGACGTGTGTTCTGTGCTTAAGTTCGATCTGGTCAGTACTGCCAGTCTATTATTCTTAATGGAAGGGGTATAACTCCTATCTCTTAGGTGTGAATTATGATGCATTCTCGGTAAATGACGGGGGAGTTTTGGTGTGAATCTGAGAATCTCGGTCACTTGGTTAACACTTCAAGGCCACAGCTGTACCGTATTCCATTAGAATAAATATTTTTTTGGTTCCTCTTCTAAATGGAATATGTTGTATATAATGTGATCTTGACATTCGAAAATTAAGTGGGCCTTTAAGTTGACACCTGAAATAGAGTTACATTTTCTCTGCAGCATGTAATAAAGAGTGTTCTCTGTTAACTCTTTCACTGCCGATCGCGACTTGGAGTCGAATTACCCATACACTGCCGATCGCGACTTGAGTCGAATCCTGACACCTTCGTTCCGTAACATCAATCCATGGGAAGTAACTCTATATTATTCTGTGAAAACAGTGTACATGATGTAATCAATTTTGTAATGAGAAACTCCCGGTTTGTTTTTTTATATTTCGGGATGTCGGCCATCTTGTTTTGTGATTAAGTGGTCGCGGTCACGTGACCCTCCTGGTATGGGAAGTGTTCTCCATTCCACAGAGACCAATACCTACCTGCATACCAAGTGTCAGGAATATACCTCTGCATATACAAAAGTTATTGCGAAATACCCAATAATATATACATTTAGCAGAAATATACTAACTTGTTTTCGGTTCTCAATACTAACACAAACTTACATACAAAATTTTGTCAAAATATCTCTGCAGATACAAAAGTTATTGAGAAATAATTCATTTTCCTTATATTTCGGTGTGGTGGCCATCTTGTTTTGTGATCATGTGGTCACGGTCTCGTGACCCTCATGTGGCCACGGTCTCGTGACCCTGGCAGACTGGGAAGTGTTTTCAATTCGCAAGTCCAATATCTTACTGTGCAGCAAGTTTCATGAACATACCATACCTTTACACTGTAAAGTTTACAGATACAAACGTTATTGAGAAATACCCAATCAATATGTATTTAGCAGCAACATACTAACATTATCTTATATTTCGGGATGGTGGCCATCTTGTTTTGTGGTCACATGAATGTGGTCACATGAAATGTGACACTGGCGGACTAGAACATATTTTCTATTCCCAATACTGATACCTGCTTTACATACCAACTTTCATGAAAATATCTCTACAAATACAAAAGTTATTGAGAAATACTGAATTTTCTTATATTTTGGGGTGGCGGCCATCTTGTTTGTGGTCACGTGATCGTGGTCACGTGACAATGGTGGACTGGGCATGTTTACGATTCCCCAGACCAATACCTATATGCATACCAAGTTTCATGAAAATAGCTCAGCAGATACAAAAGTTATTGAGAAATGCCCAATCCATATGTATTTAGCAGTACTATGCTACATGTACATATATAGTATGCTTGGCAGTAGCAGAGCTTTCCTTTCACTTCTGTTCAAAACATTGGAATAATTTTAATAACACAAATTTCTATCACTTAAGTATGTCTATACAAGTCTGTATATTATTGCATGCATTTCAAGTACTTATTGATCTATATGAACATACAAACTCATCACTAATATAAGTCTTATCTGATGCCTTAGGGTTGTGTTGCTTTAAATTTCTTACCAATCTCAATAATTTTAATTTTAAGTTTTAATTAAGTATTGCATTAAAGATATGGTAAGCATTGGCAATTGGTATTGCTATTAAAATAGTAACAACCATTAAAACCGCGATAAACAAAAGAATACTGTATTGTAGAAAACAAATTTTCTTATTCCAATCATAATTATCTTGTAAATTGCATGTTATTGCCATGTTAGTACTCTGCGTTATATAAACAAATGCCAGGTTATGTAAACAAACAGTACATAAAGAGTATATGATAAGCAAAACACTCAACACCAGGGAGACCCCACTAATGGAACTTCGGTTAGAAAGGGCCATCAAATTGTTTACAACATACCGGTATAGAGCTCATTAATCCTCACCACTCAAGATTCTGGTGTTGGATGGGTCACTGTGAATCACTCTCCTATATAAATCGCCACAATGTTGAGTGTTTTGCTTATCGCTCACCAGTTACGTGCTGTATATAAACAAATGCTCCGTTCACACAGTGTATTTTGTGGATAATATCACATTCATACTATCATACTATACTAAAAGTATATTCTTGAGGACATTTTCATAGAACTGTTATTTCTAGATTATAACCTATAATGAAGGCCATCCTTGCCTTTAAAGGGGTAATGTGCACTAAATCCAGCCATTTATAGGACCAACTCCTTTTATACTCAACATAATATATGCAACAAATGAATGAATTTGAGCCATGGATTAGTGAAAAATACACTATGTTCTCTATGAATGATGCAACATGGTAATTATAATGACTCGAGTCATAAACTAATTTTCATTATAATTACCATGTTGTATGCATCATTCATGGAGAACTTGAGTGTATTTTGCACTCATCATAGCTCAGTCTCCAGATCCATAAGACTGATTGGGTTCATATCTGAGGTGGATGTTCCCTAGGTGATTCATATTCAGATTTGTTCAATGAGGTCACCAGGCCAAATAAGTGTGAAGCTTAAAATGTCATAACTCTTTCCCTCCATAGTGATACCTAAAACGACTTCTACTCAGGAACCATCAGGCCTATTTAGCTTCTATTTGGGTATGGAGGTTTCTGGGTGACTGGGATTCAGATTTGGGGCCGAGCCAGAATCATATGGTGGGGATAATAGCTAGGTGACTGGGATTCAGATTTGTTCAAATGGGGTCACCAAGTCAAATATGGGCGGGCCTGGAACATGACTCTCCCACCATATCAATTCTGAAAACAACTTCTTCTCAAGATCCATTAGGCCGATTTTGCTTATATTTGGTTCCTTGTGTGACTGGGATTAAAATTTGTTCAAATTGAGTGACCGGGTCAGGGACATGGATCTTTCCCGCGATAATAATTCTTAGCACAACTTCTTCTCATCACCATTGATCATAAGAGGTTTAGGACATAGAATTTTGAACATTGAACCATTTTGATTTAAAAAAAAAACATTATTTTAAATCATATCTTGTCAAAATACCTGCATCGAGATGTCACTTATTCATTCCACAGATATTTGTATGACACTACTTATTTTCCAGGTGTAATTTCATCTTGATTTATTTATTGTTAAAATTCAATTATAAATTGAATATTTATGTTGATAAAAATGGATTATTTATTTTTATTAAAAGTTTAATTCCAGTTAATTTTTCCTTGCTATTGCTCCTCATTAAATTACAAACATAAACAATAACATCAATATGCTCATGCTGCTGTGTCATTCTGCATTTATTACACATCCTGATGACTGCTTTGTCGATTAAAGGCCCGCTTAATTTTTGAATCCCCAGATCACATTATATACAACATATTCTATATTATATACCATTTGAAAGAGGAAGCTCCAAGCATAGCATTCTCAACTTATCCGGTCTAATAAACGGGTGAACAAGTCTTTGTCAAGGAACTGACGTGTGTTCTGTGCTTAAGTTCGATCTGGTCAGTACTGCCAGTCTATTATTCTTAATGGAAGGGGTATAACTCCTATCTCTTAGGTGTGAATTATGATGCATTCTCGGTAAATGACGGGGGAGTTTTGGTGTGAATCTGAGAATCTCGGTCACTTGGTTAACACTTCAAGGCCACAGCTGTACCGTATTCCATTAGAATAAATATGTTTTTGGTTCCTCTTCTAAATAGTATATAATATGGAATATGTTGTATATAATGTGATCTTGACATTCGAAAATTAAGTGGGCCTTTAAGTTGACACCTGAAATAGAGTTACATTTTCTCTGCAGCATGTAATAAAGAGTGTTCTCTGTTAACTCTTTCACTGCCGATCGCGACTTGAGTCGAATTACCCATACACTGCCGATCGCGACTTGAGTCGAATCCTGACACCTTCGTTCCGTAACATCAATCCATGGGAAGTAACTCTATATTATTCTGTGAAAACAGTGTACATGATGTAATCAATTTTGTAATGAGAAACTCCCGGTTTGTTTTTTTATATTTCGGGATGTCGGCCATCTTGTTTTGTGATTAAATGGTCGCGGTCACGTGACCCTCCTGGTATGGGAAGTGTTCTCCATTCCACAGAGACCAATACCTACCTGCATACCAAGTGTCAGGAATATACCTCTGCATATACAAAAGTTATTGCGAAATACCCAATAATATATACATTTAGCAGAAATATACTAACTTGTTTTCGGTTCTCAATACTAACACAAACTTACATACAAAATTTCGTCAAAATATCTCTGCAGATACAAAAGTTATTGAGAAATAATGAATTTTCCTTATATTTCGGTGTGGTGGCCATCTTGTTTTGTGATCATGTGGTCACGGTCTCGTGACCCTCATGTGGCCACGGTCTCGTGACCCTGGCAGACTGGGAAGTGTTTTCAATTCGCAAGTCCAATATCTTACTGTGCAGCAAGTTTCATGAACATACCTTTACAGATACAAACGTTATTGAGAAATACCCAATCAATATGTATTTAGCAGCAACATACTAACATTATCTTATATTTCGGGATGGTGGCCATCTTGTTTTGTGGTCACATGATCGTGGTCACGTGAAATGTGACACTGGCGGACTAGAACATATTTTCTATTCCCAATACTGATACCTACTTTACATACCAACTTTCATGAAAATATCTCTACAAATACAAAAGTTATTGAGAAATACTGAAATTTTCTTATATTTTGGTGTGGTGGCCATCTTGTTTGTGGTCACGTGATCGTGGTCACGTGACAATGGTGGACTGGGCATGTTTTCGATTCCCCAGACCAATACCTATATGCATACCAAGTTTCATGAAAATAGCTCGGCAGATACAAAAGTTATTGAGAAATACCCATCCATATGTATTTAGCAGCACTATGCTACATGTACATGTATAGTATGCTTGGCAGTAGCAGGTCTGTCTATGGTGCTGCATGGCAGTGAACGAGTTAATTTCTTACTGATATGGAAGATTGATGAGCTTAACCTTTCACTTCTGTTCAAAACATTGGAATAATTTTAATAACACAAATTTCTATCACTTAAGTATGTCTATACAAGTCTGTATATTATTGCATGCATTTCAAGTACTTATTGATCTATATGAAGATACAAACTCATCACTAAGTCTTATCTGATGCCTTAGGGTTGTGTTGCTTTAAATTTCTTACCAATCTCAATAATTTTAATTTTAAGTTTTAATTAAGTATTGTATTAAAGATATGGTAAGCATTGGCAATTGGTATTGCTATTAACATAGTAACAACCATTAAAACCGCGATAAACAAAAGAATACTGTATTGTAGAAAACAAATTTTCTTATTCCAATCATAATTATCTTGTAAATTGCATGTTATTGCCATGTTAGTACTCTGCGTTATATAAACAAATGCCAGGTTATGTAAACAAACAGTACGTAAAGAGTATATGATAAGCAAAACACTCAACACCAGGGAGACACCACTAATGGAACTTCGGTTAGAAAGGGCCATCAAATTGTTTACAACATACCGGTATAGAGCTCATTAATCTTCACCACTCAAGATTCTGGTGTTGGATGGGTCACTGTGCATCACTCTCCTATATAAATCGCCACAATGTTGAGTGTTTTGCTTATCGCTCACCAGTTACGTGCTGTATATAAACAAATGCTCCGTTCACACAGTGTATTTTGTGGATAATATCACATTCATACTATCATTATACTATACTAAAAGTATATTCTTGAGGAAATTTTCATAGAACTGTTATTTCTAGATTATAACCTATAATGAAGGCCATCCTTGCCTTTAAAGGGGTAATGTGCACTAAATCCAGCCATTTATAGGACCAACTCCTTTTATACTCAACATAATATATGCAACAAATGAATGAATTTGAGCCATGGATTAGTGCAAAATACACTATGTTCTCTATGAATGATGCAACATGGTAATTATAATGACTCGAGTCATAAACTAATTTTCATTATAATTACCATGTTGTATGCATCATTCATGGAGAACTTGAGTGTATTTTGCACTCATCATAGCTCAGTCTCCAGATCCATAAGACTGATTGGGTTCATATCTGAGGTGGATGTTCCCTAGGTGATTCATATTCAGATTTGTTCAATGAGGTCACCAGGCAAATAAGTGTGAAGCTTAAAAGGTCATAACTCTTTCCCTCCATAGCGATACCTAAAACGACTTCTACTCAGGAACCATCAGGCCTATTTAGCTTCTATTTGGGTATGGAGGTTTCTGGGTGACTGGGATTCAGATTTGGGGCCGAGCCAGAATCATATGGTGGGGATAATAGCTAGGTGACTGGGATTCAGATTTGTTCAAATGGGGTCACCAAGTCAAATATGGGCGGGCCTGGAACATGACTCTCCCACCATATCAATTCTGAAAACAACTTCTTCTCAAGATCCATTAGGCCGATTTTGCTTATATTTGGTTCCTTGTGTGACTGGGATTAAAATTTGTTCAAATTGAGTGACCGGGTTAGGGACATGGATCTTTCCCGCGATAATAATTCTTAGCACAACTTCTTCTCATCACCATCGACCATAAGAGGTTTAGGACATAGAATTTTGAACATTGAACCATTTTGATTAAAAAAAAAACATTATTTTAAATTATACATTTTTTTCATATTGGAACTTTTTTAATGTTATTAGATTTAACTCCTTGTTCTAGCTATGTCTCTGGTTAGAAGAATTTATTTTAAATGATTCCAGTCTTCTCAGTCTTCGCAGTCAGGTGAGAGACTCCACAGACATTGACTGTCTTGTTAAAAAATAGGACATATTATGTTTTAGGTCCGTCTCATTCGGTTTCCGGATGATAACTTTAGATAATCGCGACTGAATGGAATGAAATTGGTAGCACTAGCACAAAATACAGGTCAAGTTCGAATTAGGGTTCTGATGCCAATTTTCACCTGAGTTATGGTCTCTTTTTTGTTGGATTTTTGCACTCAAATTTGTTTCCTGGTGATAACTTCAGTAAGTTTTAACTGAGTGAAATGAAATTTAGAATGTGAGTTCACTAGCCCAAAATACAGGTCATGTTCAAATTTGGGTTCTGCCCGCCAATTTTCACCAGAGTTATGGACCTTTGTTGGAATTACCTATGGCGTATTTTACCACGCCTTAGCGATGCTCTTGTTGTAAATAATTTTTTATTTTCATAAATTTTGATAGCGATAGTGCAATAACTTGAACAAATATCTAATTTTGTTGCTATTGCATATATCAGACTTGCTCAACAATATCTTGGAATGAGTTCGAAAACACTCATGGTCTGCCTACCTTGGTCAGAATTACGGGCCAATTTACGGCCCTTAAATAGTTAATTTTTGTTAATAAGTGTTCCCGATAACTTGAACAAATATCAACTGATTTTTTTATTCTGTATTACCCACATATGAGACTTGCTCAACAATGTCTTGATCGAGTTTGTAAACCGGCCCAGTCAGCTTATTTTGGGTGGAGTTACGGCCCTAAATTTGTTAATTTTGTTAATTTTGATTTTAATAACTTGAACAAATATCAACTGAGTTTGTTGATATTCGGTATATCAGACTTTCTCAACAATATCTTGATTGGGTTTGAAAACCGGCCAGGTCAACCTACTTTGGGAGGAGTTATGGTCCTCAGTTATTTTTTGTCAATTTAGGTTGCGATAACAACAAATATCAACTGATTTGTTTTGGTTACAGCCCTTAATTTGTCTATTTTTTATGAATTTTGATCATGATAGTACAATAACTTTGACAAAATCTGGAATATATTTGGTATGTCAGACTTCCTCAACAGTGATATGAAATGATAACCAGTTACGATTAATGCATTTTCAGGCAGACAAACCTCTTGGTTATGCTTTCCCCGATAGCTCGTTTCATTTTATAACATTAAATTGTATCGATAATTGTATATTAAACAATGAATGAGTTATGAATACAAAATCATAATTGGTGGGGTTGGTATTGGGGTAATATGATAATATGATCACCACAAGTCCACACCTTATTGTTTAGCAGCTTATTCACTCCTCAAATACAAAGACCTACTGTACTGTCCCCAGTCACTCCTAAAATACTAAGGACCACTGTATTGCCGCAATTCACTCATCAAATACTACTGTAATGTCCACATGTATGCCTCAAATACTAAGGACTGCTGAAATGTCCATATTCACTCTTAAAAAACTAAGGACCACCACTCAGATACCAAGAACCACCGTAATGTCCCCATTCACTCCTCAAATACTAAGGACTACTGTACTGCAGGGTTCACACTGCCGCTTGCCAAATTTTCCTATGGCAAAAAAATATTTTCATTTTGGCAAAAAAAACAATTCTTTTGGACAAATTTTGCAAGTGGGTTTTTAATTATGGGATGTAAACTATCTAGTATGTACAATGTACTGTCCCTATTCACTCCTCAGATGCTAAGGACCACTGTGATTCCCACTTCTCTCCTCAAATTTTAAGGACCCCTATAATGCCCCAATTCACTCCTCAAAGACCATTGTGATGTCCCACTTCACTCTCAAATACTAAGGACTATTGCACTGTTCCCATTCACTCCTCGAATACTAAGGACCAGTGTAATGTCCCCATTGACTCAAATTCTAAGGGCCAATATAATGCCCCAATTCACTCCTCGGAGACCACTGTAATGTTCCAATTTCACACCTCAAATACTAAGGACTACTGTATGATGCTCCTATTTACTCCTCAAATACTGAAGACTAATGTAATGTCCCTATTCACTCCTCAAATACTAATGACTACTGTGATGTCCTCCGTTCACTCAGCAAATACTAAGAACTACTACAATGTCCCCATTCACTCCTCAAATACTAGGTGCCAGTGCAATGAACCCACTACAGCTGAGACGATGCACTGAAACAGCACAGATGATCTCTC
Source organism: Siphonodentalium dalli (assembly GCA_032622095.1). NCBI lineage: Eukaryota > Metazoa > Mollusca > Scaphopoda > Gadilida > Siphonodentaliidae > Siphonodentalium > Siphonodentalium dalli. The sequence continues at coordinate 193,096,642 of CP136064.1, forward strand.
GCCGGTTGAAAGCAAAGTGTGTTAATTGTGTTGCTTCAGGGACTTTCTTGATTCCATCTGTCCCACAACAATGAGCACACTTGTTCACTGCTCCATATTCAGTCAAGAACACTAGACGTATGTTTGCCACACAGTGCGTGGTAGTTTAATTCGGCAAGATGTTTAATTATTGAATGTATCGCAGAAACTGGAGTGCACACCTTGCGGTATAAATACTAGTTTCATTTCCGAATTTGTCAACACTCCTTGATAATAAACCATACACGTGTGTCGCAATGCTTATTTTACTGTAAAGAAACACTCATCTATCCAATAGTTACCAAACCGGTGCTGCTACCAAACCGGTTTTTCGTGAGACAATTTTGTTCAAGTTACTGAAATCGCCACTTTGCAAATGGAGTATGCTATACCTCGCGGTGTACAATATTAGTTTTCGGTATCTTGTTTGAAAATATCTTACCAATACCACCAGGGATGTGGCTAGAGGGTCTCCGCTGGGGGGGGGTGTCCACCTTGGGAATTTCCAACTGCACCCCCCCCCCCCCCCTTGAGTCGAAATCACACCAACACAACTTTTTGCATAATTCCATTGCACCCCCCCCCCCTTTCATAAGCCATGCTTCTATTTTCCCAGTATGAGAACATTAAGATATTTTAACCTGAAAATTGCCCCAAAAAAACAAAAACAACTAGTGATCTAATTCCAGACAAATGTACACAGCTACCGACAACAGACCAGGGAACACCGGCCAGGCCGACCATGGTTGTTTGGCCCGGTGTGAGAAAATTTTGAAAACTATATACAAGAAAATCGCAAATCTGGCCTCAACTGAAGCTTTCCTAGTGTTGGAAATTTCAAACCTCATGCTCCCCCTCAGGTCAGGGGGGGGGGGGGGGGGGGGTCTGAAAACAATTTCAGGCACGTATGGCATTTTTTCCCTTACGATCATTTTTTGTACCCACCCACCCCCACCGTTTTCGGCAGTTTTTTCCGACCATTTTTTGACACCCACCCCCCCTTTTAACACTAAAACAGATTTTCGGGGGGAAATTCACTGTAAACAGCTGTATATGAATTTCTGTGCATATTATTTATCATGGATATTAACATGGACATGTAAATAGGAATGAGTCATTTTGAGGTCATTCGGCCAAAAAAACATGGCTGCCAGTGGCCATCTTGGATTTCAAAATTTGCAACAAAATACAACACGATAACTGCCTGCAGTCAATTTACAGTTATAATTACATTATTTCTCTCATTCAAAGTGGTTTTGAAGCCCAACTCATTGCCAAAACACTAAAAAACAAGCAGGAATTTTTGTCTTTAGTTGCGGAAAAAATTGCTTGTTGGTGGCTTTGACCACCCACCCACCCCGGCATACGTGCCGGAATTATTTTTTTCACCCACCCCCCCCCCCCCTTGCTCAGGTTGGAAAATTCTTCAACTGATGACCATTTATGTCTACAAGTTTGACCAAATGTAGTAAAATATTGTTTTGCTAAACTAATTAGCAGTTTTGTATTGGTCATGTGGATGGGGCAATGACCCACCGGGCCGACCATGGTTCGGCCCGGTGCGCGAAAATTTTGAAATCTGAACAAGAAAATCGCAAAATCCTAACATCTAGACTAACCTCAAGCCTTCCTACTGTTGGAAATTTCAAACCCTACACCCCCACTTAGGTTGGAAAATTTCCAACTAATGACAATTCCAATGACAATGTTGACCAATTGTATGACAATATTGTTTTCTTAAATTAACTAGAAGTTTTTGACTGGCCACGGGGGAGGGACCAGGACACAAGCTTTCCAAGTGTTGGAAATTTCCAACCTGTCACCCCCCACTAAGGTTGGAAAATTTCCAACTGATGTCCATTTCTGTCAAAATTTTTGACCAAAAATAGGAACATATGCAAATATTGGTCGAAAAACAATAAATTGTTTTATAATCAAACTACAAGAACATTTTCAACCTATTGTTGGTGTGAAATTTCGTTGTGGCAGGTATGAAATTTCCAACTATTGAAAATATAGCTCTCTGCTGGGGGGGTGAGACACCCCCCCCCCCCCCCACCCCCCCCCCCCCTCTAGCCACATCCCTGAATACCACCCACATACCTGTGCTAAATATCAGGTTATCACCATTTGAAGCTGTTATTTCAGCTTTCACCCGTTCACTCAATGTTGCTATTTGTGATTGTGTGCAGCAGATATGTGTAGCATTATGGAGAATTGGGTAAACGCTGTTATGCGGTTGCAGAAAACGTAGTATGTTCCCCGTATATATGTGGCCATGGTGAATTTAATCATATAAAATCAAAGTATAAACACAGTCTCTGCATCTGCAGGCAATTTTGGTCAAGTTTAGAATTTATTGAATTTACTATATGGTACTCATTTGGGTTTTTGATTAATTGCATTCGTAATATAACACCATGCATTCTTGTGATAAAAGCGATATTTTCGTGTTTCTTCACTTGATCTGAGGCAACTATGTGTACTATTTTGAGACACGGACAATATGATATATACCTTTTACTCAGTACCCTATGAATATCTCTCAAAATGGTCTATACACGGGGGCTCATCTGGTACTCGAGAATGCCGCCTTTCCGATAAATGCTACGCCGCTCAATCGAGACGCTATCTTTCACTTCTGGTTTTCAAAGTTTATTTCCACCATTTTGGACAGCAGAGGAATAAAATGTTTCTGGAAGCTAACGACACCCTATATACGAGTCCCAGTCGTCCCGAACTAATGTCACCAGTGAAGGCCTTGTTTTTGGCATGCAGAAAGCGTCGTCATATATTTTTGTGTGTGCACTTATCACTAAAACAGTGTCAACAAAAACTAAATAAATAGAGTATGATAATACTGTAATTTGGTCATGAAAACTTATATTTTCGCAATACTCTGAATTGCTACGTTTCTTTTCCGACAACATGCTACACATCGTAACGTGTCCTATTTCGATAAATTGGCTATGTTTCTGAACCGATAAATGTATTCTTATACATTTGCATATCTTTGGTTGGTATTGTTTGCTCTTTCAACATGCATTAACATGATACATAGAAAGCAAATCTCAATTTGGCCACATGTGTGCACAGTTTCCAAAAAAAGTGCGCATATATATTTATATATACATACACAGACCCCTGGCAAAATTTAGGTATCTAAATACAAGTCCAGGTTCTTAAAGGCACGGGCGGTGTTCGTTGCAGAGGTATTCATATTTGTTCAAATCGCTATCAACAGAAGGAATATTAAAATATATATAGTTTTGTTCATATGCCAAACATAATCAGCGCGTAAAGGGTATATTGTCGTCAAGACGTACGGTGGTTTACGTAAACAAGAGCCTGCTCGTGTTACAGAAGTTTTGCTTCTGTTTACATAACACAGCTCAATTCGATTGGTTAATCACACACAAATGATATAAACGCTCTTTATTATATCCATATCAGGAAAACTAACAAATAACGCTCTTTATGTTTACCATATCCGGATATAAACAAAAGCCAGGTTCTGTAACGTTTTTTGCTTTTGTTTACATAACAAAGGAAAGACATTTGACAATGACATACTGTTTATGCCATATTTCTGATTGGTATAAGAACAAGGCATGTCTGTATTTTACTATTCTTTCTTTTTATGGCGGTTTTTGACGGAGGTGAATATTTTAACAGCATACCCACCGCCAACGCCGCCCTATCTTTAACTCTTGGAATGGAAAATATGTATCTCATATTCTCAGAAATTCTCAGAAATTTCCGAAAAATTAATACATGTATATAACACAAAACGATAGCACAATCGTAATCCTACATTTTGATATATTTACATAGCCCGTCTGTGTTACACTAAATCCTGTTCGGTGATTGGTCAACTGCCAATTTGGTCACCCGTTTCATATCCCAATAACAGACAGTAACACGAACACGACGTCACAATTTGTTGGCATAATCTGACCTGATCAATGAAAGCGGTCAGCATAATAATTTGGAGTGCTTTTTAAAGTTCATCCGAATTGAAACTAAAGCCAGTTATTTATATCGATCATGTTATCGTTGCTAAGTGCTTGGAAATCTTATGTTGAGCTGCGTGGGCTAGCTCGTCTCAAATTCTCGGCAGATTTTGTGAAAATAAAATAAGAATACACTCAGCTTTTTATAAATCATCATAAAAATATAAGAAAATAATGTAGGGTGTGCTAATGGGGGATACGGCGTTGTGGGCACATTTAGTGAAAACCGCTTCGCCGTTTACACAATGTGCCCCAACGACCACATCGCCATGTCCCAATAACACACGCATGCGCTACATTCATTTCTTAAATGACAAATGAGTTAAAATATCGTACCGAGTCATGTTGGATCACTGTTACATCCGATAGTTTCATGAAATATATCTCTTATATGTATCACTAGACTAACATTATTGACCCATATATCAACACAACTAGAATAATTACAGATGTATGGACGTTTAGTTGGTAGACAACTATACGCGAATTTTATTATACCCCCTTTTTTTTTAAAGGGGGGTATACTGTTTTGCATCTGTCTGTCTGTCCGTCCGATGTCTGTTCATCGCATAACTTAAACAGTAGTGCTCGGATCTCAATGAAATTAGGTATGGATGTTCACTACTATGAGGACATTAAATAGAGGGTTCCGTCCATCGTTTTGTTCCGATTTTCCATTCAAGAGTTATTCATCTTTGTTTATCTGGAAATCTTGGCTTTTTGGTCCGTCTGATGGCTGTTCGTGTCGTAACTTCAACAGTTGTGTTGGGATCTCAATGAAATTTGGTATGGTTGTTCAATTTTCTTAAATTATTGTATTTCTGGTCTGTCGCGAGACAGCCAAAGTCTTGTTTGGTCATGCATGCACGCACTTTTTGTAATGGTCCCCGATGCTTTCTTGGAAGATAGATACATGCATGGTTGATCCATGCATCAACATGAATTAAATTATTTCAGGATTACGATTGTTGTATATAGTTATATTTTAATTATCCTATATTATTGCATTTCTGGTCACGTTCTGGCGAAATTGTCCACCCCCAAAAGTTAAGAACCTTGTGTTATATTTAGGCGCTTGTATAGATCATGTCACGAATCTCTACTCTGGTTACGCCTGTAGATATCATACTCGTCATTACCCCAACAGTTCAAAAACCTGGGAACTTGATGTTCTGACAGGGAAGTTTATATAACGTAGAAAATAAAACAATGCAGGTTATATATTTTCTTAGCCAATATCGGCATTTGTGGGGTTAATAACACCGGCCGGAGTCGAGCGAGCGAGTAAAAATTTCTAGGTTGACCTCGTGGGGTCAATTGCGATTGCTCGTGGGGTATGTCGCTACGTTATAACGTCGAGATATAGTGTCCACGTGCCCATGTGGGCGCCCGGCCGGTCCCGGGCTATTTTTGTTTATATAGTATTTTACCGGATTTTGAGGGGTTTATAACATCGGCTGTGGACGCGTCAACGAGTCAATATATGGAATTCACACTCAGGTGTATTGCACTTCCACGCATCACCAAAATATACTGTCCGAAAACACACGAAGACACCCGTAATCTCCCGGGCTCGGCATTCGTGGGGTTAATAACACCGGCCGGAGACGAGCGAGCGAGTAAAATCTTCTAGGTTGCCCTCAGGTGGAATGTCGCTACCTTATAATGTCGAGATATAGTGTCCACGTGCCCGTGAGGGCGCCCGGGCGGTAATTAGTCACACCGCGGACGTCGGGTTCAAAATAAATGTAGCTTTGTTGTGTGTTATGATAACTTAATTTTCAAGCAATGTTTTAGAGTTAATTTGTGGTTTTTTTAGACAAAATCCTCAGTGGAAATAGTCTCTCGTTTCTCGTGATAAATTCTAACAATATTTTCTGCAGGCAACGAGTTGGGGCCACACTTATGGTGATTTTAGGTTGCGATAGCAACGGGTGCTAAATCAGCATACATGTCATGGTAAAATGGGTTTAATAAGACACATAGTTATCGAGAATTTCTTTCGTAGCCCTATATATAGTGGTTTTGTGATTGAACTGTTACAGCAGATAGAAAGCTTCAGGTAAGAATTGAAGAATTATAATCCAAATAATGTAAATGAAATTTCCTAGGATCGGGAATTGAGATCATCCGGCTCCCTATGCGCAGTTGTAGATTCTGAGTTTGACACCCCACCATGAATGAAGACCATCTAGCCCTGTCCATAACACACACTTGTAAACGAGGTCACTCAACTCGTTCCTGCTTGAAATTTAAAGATCCCTCAAACATTGATGTCGAAGAGAATATAGAGTGAGAGACATCATTTTCAATTGCCGGCGAAATGAGTCTCCAGTGTCCATTTAATTTGGGACGTGAGATGACTGCAAGGTTTCCTCGGGGACATGATTGTTGCAATACGACCATACAAAAGTCAATTAGTTCGCTGATCAATTTGTCGATCTGTGCTATTTGTATGACAAATATTCCATCTGGTGCAGTCCCCCCGCCATACTGGCAAAGTCATACTGTTGTCGCTTATCCACATTTGTACTACTACGAGAAGCGGGTGATATGTTTGTGTACGAATGTCGACCCCCCCCCCCCCCCACCATTCCCGTCTATATATCTATGCAATCGTTGTTATCAGATATTGTTTTGTATATAATAAAAAAATTAAAGATTAAAAAAATATATGTTTTCTATATTCACTTCAATTTAAAAAAATTCGAAGAAACAGCATAATTATGAACTCACATAGAATAAAATATTGAGGAGGAGGTCAAGAACTAATATAGACTAAACTATTGAGGAAGAGGTCAAGTGACCAATTTGAATGGGATTCCCATGTAAATCTCATGAGCAATAACTGAAGAGTGGCAAGTGTTCGGGTGTGTGATGCGAAATTTTAAATAATATATATTCGACTTGATATACTTAGGCAACGGAGCAAAGCAAACGTCACTCGGCAGCGAGTAAATGTAAAAAAAAAAAAGAGTCTGTACGACAATCATCAATGAGAAGAACATGGAAAATAGTTTGACTTTGTTCTCACTTTCATTATTAATAAATCTGAAATAATGAGAGTTCGCATGTCAAAACCACTGTTATGTAAACCTCACTGTTACATTGGAAATAAAGGTAAAACTCCAATTAGTTCAATAAAATACCAAAGTTTAATCAAAGCTTGACGGTAAACATTGGAAATGATAAAAACATTGAAAACTATTATGAAAACCATATTCAGACTAAAATATTTTAACTTACTGCATGTTAGCAATTTATTCGTTGACAAATCACAAATTTGGTTACTTAATAATGGTTTCAACACACGAAATGTCGTTCTTAGAGAACTATCAATAATGAATATAAGAACAATGTTATTTCTATTTCTCCATGTTCTTCTTGGTGATAATATATTTTGCAGAATTTCATATTTGTGACCCGCCATATCAAATCCAGTCGTAAGTCGGGATTTTTTTACCCTGTGCCAATGCATTCTCTTATATATGCGAGTCGACCATAGGTCGCCTCGCATATATAAGAGAATGCATTGGCCTAACAAATTTTTATCATTTTTTTTAAATAAATGTTTCTGACAATTTTTAGGACATAAAATTAAAAAAACATCCATTACCCTGCAGGGAGCCCCACACATATATAGAAGCATATAGAAGAGTGTCGTCTGCTCATGTTTGTCTGGGGCTCTGTATGGGTGAAATTATAAAATTGTTAAAGAATACAAGAAAAAAATATTAAAATTGTTAGGCCAATGTATTCTCTTATATATGCGAGGCGACCTATGGTCGACTCGCATATATAAGAGAATGCATTGGCACAGGGTAAAAAAAATCCCGACTGGATTTGATATGGCGGGTCACATTTTACCCACTGCGAGTGCATTGGATCGCTTTAAATGGACATGACTCATTCGAATACATAATTTGGTAAGAGGTATCTCAAAACGTTTTAATAATTTTTTCTTGTATTCTTTAACAATTTTATAATTTCACCCATACAGAGCCCCAGACAAACATGAGCAGACGACACTCTTCTATATGCTTCTATATATATGTGGGGCTCCCTGCAGGATAATGGATGTTTTTTATGTTATGTCCTAAAAATTGTCAGAAACATTTATTTAAAAAAAATGATAAAAAATTGTTAGGCCAATGCATTCTCTTATATATGCGAGGCGACCTATGGTCGACTCGCATATATAAGAGAATGCATTGGCACAGGGTAAAAAAAAACGTATACGTGTACGCGAAAGTTTCGAACAAATTCGTTGATATAGCGCTGAAAATACATGTTTTGTTTTCTATATGTTTCGATACATTGGATATCGTTTCGTTTGGTACACCTGCATCTATAGACCATGGGGAGAATATCCAGAGCTGTCTTCAATCTGAAACGTGTATGGTATTACATAATCTTAATAATTAAAATAAAGAGAAAGCAGTTCGTGAAGTTTTAAAAATAGTTCCATGTTAAGAAAACGCGATCAACATTTTCCGGAAGTTACCAGCCAGTTTACTGTTTA